>VYZQ01024033.1:43578-54547 GCA_013400655.1 Mystacornis crossleyi
ATCCCATTTTGTTCAATTTTGCCTTTTCTCAGGATCTTCACATCTGCCCAGTGTTTCAATATAGCTGGTTCTATTTAGGAAGTAAATTTCAGGTGCAGACTTTCTAAATAAAAGGTGCACAGCTACAGTGTGTTGCAATTGCAAAATCTCTTTCTCTGCTCTTGATAAATACAATTTCACCCGGCTTGAAGCTATTCAAAATACTGATGAAAGGTTGTTTTCTAGCTTGTTGCTTTCCCTGTTCTTGAGTCTGCCTTCTCAGTGGTGTAGAACACAAAGCTTTTGCTTTTTCCCAGAGCCTTTCTTTGAATTATTGAATGTTGCTTTTTTTGAATTTTAGATGGTGTTCAGATGTCAGCTCTTGTTTGCTTTGCCCATCTATTATTGTTCATTATTTTCTTCTGAGCAGTCTTTCTTCTTCCATGATTTTCCCTTGCACGTGGAAAAAGCATATTACTAATTCACACTAAACCAATTCATTATCCTGCTTCTGACCTTTCCTCCAAACTCTTTTGTCACCTCTCCTGTGATTAACTTGACAATGTACAGGCAGCTGTTATGCTGAGACAAATGCCTGCTGTGGTGACCAATATTCCCTTTCATCTTTGTTCCTCTTTCACTTGTCTACCTATCACTCTGTCTACCTACTTAACTGATCTATCTCGTTTTTACACTTGACATACCAACTTTCAGAATGCGGGATCTCTCATCTTTGTGCATGTGCCCAGTGGGTTTTGATCTAGAGGACTTGCTTGTGGAATGGTCAATGCTATTAAGGATTTATTTGTGCTGAGGTCCCACACCCTCATGATTTCCTGCCTGCTGTGCTTTCCCCCTTCCTCTGTGTTCCCACTTGCATACTGTAGCACCTTTATGCCAACTCTTTCACTTGTTCAACTGTTTGCTTAGTTGTGACATGTTTGCTTTACTGACGTGATTCTATGATTCTAACCCCATTTTTCATGTGAGATAGGTACAAAGTTTCTTTACATTAACAGTCTTCGAATAAATGAAATGCCTTTTTTACTGCATCTGTATGGCCAATTACAACTTGAAATATGAAGTGTGTTTCTTGAAGTTTCTTGAAATAATATTTAATGTAGCTTAAGTGTTAATTGGTCAGTACAACAAGTTGTTAAAATGGATGTAGAAGTCACAAACTAAATTATAACTGAAGCTCTTATTCATAAACAAGATAATCAAAAAACATATCAGGTGTCACAAAATGTGACAAATACCATTGCAGTTAAAAGTGCAAGGGAATTCCAGTGAAACTAGCAGATGAAATTATTTTACCATTGTGAAGGAAGAATGAGGTTTCAGTTCCCATAGTTAATTCATTCAGAGATTTTGTAACATTAAGTATGATGTCTAAAAGAGCTGAGTAGCTCTGAATGCCCAAGTGCAATTATACTGACTGCATCCACAATTTGCATGTTTTGTAATGTACTAAGGTTTTATTTCATTGACTCTTATTTCACTGGTAGCTGACCTGCTCATCTCTTCTTGTCTTCCAAGAGCATATTCTGTCAACTTTGTTTCCTCTGGAATTTCGAATGCAGTGTTTGTGGGCTAGTCCTCATGAGTGCCAACTTGTATTAGACATTGTAAAAGGATAGGAGGGATAAAATACCTCTTCTCTAAGACTTAGTTCAATACTCAGTCTAAATCAGGGTTTGCCTTATCTGAACATATCAGAACATCATATCTGGATTTAAACTGTTATTCAGTGTGCATATCCTAATTTAATTTCTTGTGCTGTTTTACAGCCACAGTCACTCAGGTGAAAAATTATTGTCAAGATCTCCTTTCTATACATTGTGATTACTGAAATGAAAGGGAAAAAAAACATCCTTAGACACTTGTTGGGATTAAATCCTAGGTATTCTTCATAAACACAGCTATTGTAGAGAGTTTCTTAAGTCATTGGTAAAAGTAACAACATTCAATTTTCTGCAGTTTGAGCACATTGGCTTTTTCCTATTGTTAGTCTCCTGTAGATAGTTGCATACATTTTGATTTATCTAGTGCAGCATTATGTCCACAGTTGGTCTTCTGTGTAATACATTCTCTAGAAAGAGAAATTAGCCTTTTGTGCTCTCCTTTTTAACATTCTCCAAAAATGAGTGTGTTCTTCAATATTTGTATATTCCTATAAAGAAACAGCAGTGTGTCTCTGACTCTAAGGTTGCAGTTTCTTTCCTCTTTCATCCCAGAGAAATTATATTTGACATTTCCAGTTTTGGTAACGATGGAACCACAAATCTTTTATTTTTAAAGATCAAATTATCCATAGCAATCAGTTCCTCATAGAATGTCAGGAACACTGTTTTGTGTGACAGATGGAAAAATATTTTCCCTTAGTTAACCAAGAACAAATGTTTCTGGTAGTGTGGAGTGCTAGGGCATCATTTAATTACAGTCTTTTAATCAAACACTTCTGAGACATATATTTATTTCATCTTTGTTAATCATGCTATACTATTTCCATCTAATGAACAGGGTGGAACTGCCATAGCAAGACTGTAGGCAAAAAAAATCAGGAGTAGTAACATGTTAAAGGACCTTAAGTGTCACTTGAAATGTGACAAACATTTATCCTCATAAACTTCAGCAATGCTGAAGTAGACTGACCATCTCAAATACCAAAGTCACTCTGGGGGAGATCAGAGTGACAGGCAGTCAGTATCACAATGTTGCAGTGGGGTGGCTGNCAATGTAAGCCTGTGAAGTTCAGGTAGCATGCGTGACTTCAATATAGGCCGGCTCTTTACCAAAAAAATATTTCTCTCAAGGACATGGCAGCGAACTGACTTTGCTGAAGGTGCTCCCACACTGTTCATTGTGTCACTGACAAGAGATCACACAGTTCTTTTGCTGCTGCAAACTCGAAGCTGTGTTAACATATACCCATCCACACTGAAGAGGTGACTGCTATTTCTGGCACTAGTTTGTACCAGTTAGTGTCTGACATAGGCAGCCCTTAAGCTGAGGAGGTTATTCAGACAGTGGCCATCTCTTGGAAAAACAGAGTTTGGGTTATTGTGCCCTGTGACACTTGAACTGCTTTTGTTACCTGTGTAGGTCTAAGCACAAGCTTGGCAAAGATTTTCATTTTACATAGTGATTTCACAATGTCTGTCTCTTTTGAGACAACTGGGTGTACAATGAGAAAATATCTTTTTTACTTAGTGGCAATATTCCTTGCCGTTTCATTATTTTTGGTAAAATTACATTTTACATCTATGGCTTTTTCCATTGTCAGAGCGCTTCACAAGCACTGGTATTTTAACTAAGAAATCTAGTGTTTTGCACTGCTGCTGTAGCAGATTTCTTGCTCTATAATGGAAACTTATTTTGGAGGCAATGGGGAAATAACAATAAAAAGAGAGCAAGAACGAGTGACACTGCTACTTAGAAAATGAGAACTTCATTTTAAAAGCAGCAAACAGGACATTCCCATTGTTTCAAATATGTTAGCTCAGAACTGTATCAAATTACCTTGTCTTGCTAATTGAACCAGCAAAAAAGGTCCCATGATTACAACAGTAAATTGTGCCCATTAACTTCTATTAGACACATATAATCTCTAGGCTGGAGCTGAGACTTTCAGATTTTGTTTTTTATCTGCTGCGGAGTGGATTTGGGGAACAATTAAATGAAAATGTCTTTTCAATTTTCAGAGGGATTTTTTTTAAATTAGTCTGGCATAATATCAAAAAGAGTTTTGTGCATACGCCTGTTCGAAATACTTATGGAGGTGGTTGCTCTGACAGGCCTCATGTGTTATTTCATATATACATTCCTGCAGGTTTTTTTGCTGAAGCACATTGCCCGTCACTAAGTTCCTGCAGCTCTTGTTTCTTTTTTATGCTTAGATATCATGTACTAACATATATAATCTAAATAGCAAGCAAATAGAAAATGGTGTTTGTTTTGATTAATATAGATTAATGCTAGCTCGTAATTGAGTTTATTGGCATTCTAATAATTGTACTTTGCCCTTCATATAACTGTACTGCAAAATAATTAAAATTTGCCAAGTGTAAACATGACACTTAAAGAACTACTGAAGTGTGTGTCCCTGAGATTAGGTCTACTGCTCTGAGTAGTGTCTTGTGGGAGAAAGCCAGGAATATTATGATTGATTCAAGTTGTGCAGGAAAAGTATGGAGACTCAAACTGAAATTTGACATCACAGTGAATGAACCTATGAGAATGAGGCATCAAATTACCACTGAAATTGGGACTTTACCAGTAAGTGCTTGGGGTCCTCAGAAGAATCTGTTCTTCACAGTTGGAAATTATGAAGACCTCTGTCACACGTCTCATTCATATGATTTTATGTACATTATTTGTAATTAGTTTAGAAAAGATTTAGAGCTGTAAGAAAAGACTCATTAGAAAATGTCAGACACAATTAAGTCAACAAGCCTTTACGACAATAGGAAAATCAAGACAGGTCATGCTATTAATTTCAGAACCAAAAAAAGGACAAACTCTATTCCTGCTCAGAGGAATGCTACTATATTTGACTCAGAGAGCAATGGGTTTTCCCGTATCAGTGTTATCAGCCCTTAAGGTAACTGCTACTCTACAATGCAGACAAGGAATTAAGCCTTGAATCTAAATTTAGATACCCATGGTTGGCTCCTAATGTTATAAAATGGAAATATTCCATTAAGCTATTCATACAGATTGGACTAAGTCATCTAGTTTCAGAATCTGAAAGCAAAATGACTTGAGATGCATGCCAACATTCAGTTTAAATTCTTAAGCATATTGAACATTAATAGTGTTACTAAATATATATTGATGGCTGAAAATATATCACTGCCATGTAGGGAGGTTAAACATATAAAATTCCCTTTGATTTTTAATCCACATTTTTTTCTCAGAAGAAATTTATATGATGTAGACCTTCTGGAATCCCAGCACGTGGGTTAGTGTTCAAGTGTGTGCTTAAGTATTGTTGTAACTACACTCTTTTAAAAATGTTGGCTTTATGGTACAATATTCTGATGCCCATGAAATATCACACATGCCTGAGGTGTCTCTTAAATACACCCGTGTGTTTCACGTGGTGTGTCTAATTCTTTTACATATATCATACAGATATATATATGATATACAACAACACAATCACTGTTGAAAATTCATGTAATGTAGGCATGAAATCCAAGGGTTAACAACTCTCAAGTCAGGACAGATGCTCAGACTTCTACTGTTTGAACAGTAGTAGAGATGGCAGAGATTGGAGAGACAAAAGATGCTCCTCAAATAATACTAGGCAAGTTCAGCTATCTGCATTATAAATTACCCATTCAGAATATCTGAGACCTCCATTGCATGTTTAGGTGTACTTTAAGAAGCCAAAATTTCAACTTAGAGATGATTCTTGAGACCTCTGAATTTCAATGAGCTTCAATGAAAAGCCAGTATTTGAAAGTTTCTTTTGGATGTAAAGTTCAGAAAAAAATTGTTTCTGAAGCATTTTCTTCTCATGATTCTAATATATAACTATAAATATAAATGCAATATAATAATAACAATAATAATGAGAATAAATCAATAATAGTATGCAGACATAAAATCATAAATCCATAAAAATAGCAATATCAAGATGTTAGGATGTGGCTGAATGAGAAAGTAAAATTGAATTGTCCTGGTATTTCACTAAAGAGAACATATTACAACTATCACATTCTTATAAACCGGTGAGTTCACACGCACAGACCAATTTTTGCAGTGCAAGATAAAAGGTTCGCCTTTTTCTCTAGGCAGGGAAGTTGGGAAGAGATGAATTTTCAGTGGGTTGTGCCTATGGAGTACATTTTAGACAAACATGAGCTTTCTTTGTCCACAGTTGGAGTGGGTAGGAAACTAGCCAAGTTCAGATGTTATGATGCTGAACATCATTTAATTATCTCTGCTGACAGGAAGCTTTATGTAATTATGGAGTTGTGCTTCTCCTGACTTTCATTGAGGTCCATGCGTGGGTGGGGCCAGCTCATATTTGTTCATCAGTTGTGCAGATGCAAAACCTGAAATGAATGAAAGTAGCATTTAGAAATACTGCTAGAGTGCACGTGCCTTTGGGTCACTGGTGTTATGATCAGATTAAATGGATTGTTGAGTAGTTTGGTTATTTTTTGTGAGAGGTAAAATTTGATCACAGTTCCTCCAGGATTTTAAATCTCTCTTCTGGGTACAAGAAGCGTATTTATAATGGAAATTTCAGTGGCATTTTTCAGGAGTAGAACATTTTATAGGTCTTGATTTTTGTAATACATATTCATCTGTATTTACAGAAAGGATTATAGTCTTGGGAGGTAATTTGTTATGAGAGAAAGTATATTTCCTCATTTGGTTACTTTTTTTTTTATTATTTTTGAGTATGTTCTAAAGCTTTTCCCATGAGACTTTTTTTTTTCTCATCTTATTCTGCATGATCTACTGTCCTCATCTCTGTTAGACATACATGCTTTTCCTTTTCTTTCTTGACTTCTAAGTATTAATATTTTAAAGAGAGACATTTGGAGGAGAGGAGTAAGGTCACAAACTATTAGCAAAGCTTAGGAAAACACCAAATCAGTTTCAAGGCTAGAGAGAGCACAAACTGTGCACTATAGTTAAGCCTTTAAAATTATAAAGTAGGTAAATTGGATTTTCGTGGAAATTTCACAGACAGGCTCATATTTCCAAACACCAATATAATGCCTGAATTGAGGTGAAATCCACATGAGGTTTGCGGACTTTAAAATTCAGCACTTTCATTTTATACCATTGAGCAAAAAACAAATTTTTTTTATTCATATTTCATAAATAGAAGAATGAAATTTTACACTCTGTTGACTGCCAATACCTTGCTTTAGCCAAGATGAAGTCATTAGAGATACATTATAGCTTTGCTGCATTTCAGGGTCTGCTGATGTTTCCATTTACAAGACCTGTCTTTCAGACTTATATAGAACCAGAAGTTAAAATTTATTTCCAAGGAAAATTGAAAACTTCTGTTAGCATGAAAACAGGGGGATTTTAATAGTAATATAGAGAAAAAAAACCTTGAAAGTGTTTGATGACCTCTTGCATTTATTGTAGGGGTCAGTACTCTAAACTCCAATGCCTGCTAATTACTTAATCTCTAAAGGTGGCCAAGTCTCTTCACTCCTTGGTGGCTGCCACAGCTTCACCTCTTTGAAATTCAAATATTTGGAAAAGAATCCTTTTGCTAGGGATTTTAGCCACTTAGCTTAGTTCAGCCCAGTAAAATGACCTAATAACAAAGCTGTTAAGTGCTGTGAAACGTAAGAGCAGGCTTCTGTTTTCAAGGGTAATTGAAAGTGTGGAAGGTAGATTGATCTTAAATGACATTTGTTTGAGTCATTTCAAATTGGACTGTATCCAAACCCATCAAAGACAAGACCCTCAGCTGCCTCCCGCTGAATAAGCTGTGTGTTGACATAGGTGACTTACAGATCTCAGTCACAATTTTTTGTCATGCAGAAGAAACTAGACCAAGATTAATGCCAGAACTGTTTTACATTCCAGCGAAGTGTCCTTGTCTTACATTTCGCTTTCAGATGTTTGAATACAAAAATGAGATATAATTGGTCTCGTGATAACTTATCTGGCACCTTTTTCTAATGCAGTTTTGAAGATGTGTGCTTCAAACGAGGCAATTTATTGATATGCAGTCTTTATCACTTCAGATACCTAAACAGTATTCGCAACAGTCAGGGGAAAAAAAACTGTTTAAACTCTATAGACAGAACTTTGTAGATAGTCCAAATGCACCAGTAATTGTTTCTTCTAGCCGGAAGACAGTGCAATCATTTGTTGTTTTGAAAGTTACTGAATAGCTGCTTTAACAGGTTTAAGTCAATGCTGTAATTTAGGAACTTTTCTAGCATCTTAACAAACTCCCGAAGGAATGTCTCATTAGCCTAGTGTCTGAAATTGATTTTCTAAAGTGTCAAGAGCATTTGAAATATTTACTTGGTGATTCAGGCTGGAATGCTGCAGAAATGAAGGTGTGTCGCTCGGTCTCTGATGTGTTTCTACTGGCTACGGTTAATCGTCCCAGTTTGGNTGTGAGGAATGAAGTCCAGCACTTCCGTGGAGGGGTTCCTTCCAATTCTTTCGCTTCCTTTCCTCTTGAGTAGCTTGAGTAGAAAATTCGGAGAAATTGGTACTTAAGCTCTGTTCTGGCAGTTCTGTTGTGTTTCGTTTTCTGGTTTTGTATAGGAAGAACACAGGGCTGATGCTCCGGTAAGCAATTGAAAGGTCCTCTCAAAAACAGTAGTAAGTAGAAAATTGAGAGCTCCCTTTTTGGTGGAGGCTTAGTGTTTTAGAGGAAATGCAGGTGTTCAAACCTGAGTGCCTGGTAGTGACAATGCCAGCAGCTTAACTGTTTTTCTGTATAATGCTCTTTCCATCTTAAGAAAATGCTGATCTGCAATAATGGAAAGTCCAGGTGAAGGAAAGCCCTTCTGTGCCTTTATCTGAGAGGTGGCTACTTGCAGGGAAGAGCTGAGCAGAAGGGGAAGGTCTCCTGGGTCTCCCGGCTCTTTTATCTGATTGTAGCGAGCACAGTTGGCTACAAGAAATGGTCATGAGATGCTCAGATGCTGGAGATAAGACACAAGCATGAGCCTGGGATGGGTAGAGGAGTCCTGCTGTCCTTGCCTAAACAATAGGTGAAGACACTCCCAGTAAGTTGTAATCACTTTTGAAAAAAAATTTTTTTTCATTTGTTTTGTTGTGTGTTGTTTTGGGAAGGGGGATAAGTTGAACTAGAAATTAAAACAGCCCTTGTTTCTTACTGATATCAAGTACTGTGGATAAGCTATTAGAATTTCTTCCTGTCTTTTATACTATCAAAGGAAAGGTCATGCTATTGCCACTGTGCACACTAAAGGGAGAGAAGAAAGAAGTGCAGAGGTCTTTCTTTCTTCTTTTATCTGGGCTGTGTTCAAGGAACAGAGGTCTCTGAGCTGAAACAGTCCCTTTAGGATGAGTCCTACACTCATCTTCTTTCTTCTGTAGGTCTTCTGTTTTACATTCTCTACATTAGTGGTTTGTCTAATCTGGCTGTTCACGGTGGGTAATATCGTTAACTATTGTTTTTCTGCTGCTTCTTGCAAGTGTAGTTAAGCAAAAGGAAAAAGCTGAGTAGTTATGCACTTTATTTCTGAGTATAATTAAAATTTCTACAATTACTGATATTATTTGTATACTAAATACCCTGAACAAATCCTGTAAACTGGCAATGAATGTCATGTAAAGAAGTTTTCATTAATGGCACCTTGGAAAAAACAGAACAGAAATCCAGAGCAAGAAATTAATCCCCTTGCCAAAAGCCACATAAGAAACTTTTGCAAGCTGAAAGCTACTAAGATACTGTGATTAATACATGTTTTAAAAGGTAAGATTCCTATATTCTTATCGTACACATTGTATTTTACCCCAGAAATCATCCTATAATAAGTATTCAAAAGAAAGATATTATACTATATAGAATCTGTACTATTGAAATGTCAATGTACTGCGAGCTAAAGCAATAGTTTTGCATGGAGTATTCATATATATATTGCTATTTTTTCTCATAGACACAGGAGGTGAATTTAGAAGAAGTCAGACATACAATTGTTTTTCCTCTCTGAAGAAAACAAGTCAACTGTATATTGCAATTACAGAAAACAATGTATTTATCCTGAAAAAAAAAAATTCTGAAACAAAAGCAAACAAACAAAAATAAAACACACCAAAAAACCCAACCAACCAACCAAAACAAAACAAAAAAAACCCTACAGAAGCAACATATTTTGCCCTAGGAAAGGTTTTCAGCTTGGCTTTCTTATGATTTACACTTTAAGCTTAGTTATTGGCAAATTGGGCAGTGGAGAGGGAAGAACTGAACCAGCAACCAGACATCCTGAGGACACTGACACTTCTTGCTTTTTCATATTTGATTCAAGTAATTTTTGGGACTAAGATATAAAGATAAAAATGTAGATGCAAATGGCCATTCAAAAAGGTAGGATTTCTGTTTGATTTGATTTAAACCTGTCCTCAGGCATTTAAAAAGGTTTATCTGAAGAATTGTTCCACACGTCCAGGGGACAAAAAATCTTTTGCACAGATTTGGACATAATGTATTTTTACTGGTATCACAACTTCAGGTTTGCATAATTGTCTTTTTTAACTGTTGATAAGCCGGGAATGGTTATATTACTGTAGCAATTAGTTAATGGGTTTTCACGAGGTTTCCTTATTTCAGAAAGGGGCAATTCAGGTGGTACAAACAACTTTCTGCCTTCACCAAACAGAAAAAAAATTTCTCTCTCTATCTAGTAAGCCAACTGTTTCTGAATATCATTTGAAAAATATTTGGTTGTCAGATTCTCAAGAGAGAAGTGCCAAAATTAATGCATCTTCCTCCAAGATCTCTTAAGGCTACACTTGAGGCACCTGACCTAAGCAGTGGCTAAAATTATTACCCAGAAATTTTATTTCAAGCAATGCTTGATGTGAAAATATCAGCAGAAACCAAAATTTATATAATAAACACCTCATGAGAGAGTAGGAGTGAACCCCTTTTGAAGTACTTGAGCAGTGGAATTTGAGTAATGTAAAGTACCAAGACTTGGAGAATGAGTTGCTGCATGAAACCATTTAAAATGGCTTGTGCAAAACATTCAGAGCCTAATTAGAAAATGTAGCCACCCCCTTAAAAAATGATGCAAAGGAGTATTAACTTTAGGAAATGAGTACTCTGATTTTACCATCGTTCTCAGGCTATGATCCATGTTATACATGGTTGATTTCTTACTGTCCCTTTTTAAATTCTATATTATGATTAGGGTGGGGAGAACAGAGTGGGGTGTGGTGGTTTGGGTTTTTTGGTGGGGTTTTTTTGGGGTTGTTTTTCTTGGCAAAGTTCAGGATACAGCTGTGGGAAAAAAAA
>VYZQ01024033.1:58604-71350 GCA_013400655.1 Mystacornis crossleyi
GCAGTCGAGTCTGCAGGTCTTGGTGACTGCCTTCCCCCTTGCCCTCTCAAGGGAGGGCCACGTTTCCAAGAGAGTGGCAGAGCCCACAGAGGGATAGAGCCACGCACCAGGGATTGTGCATTGGAGGACCAGGAATGGTTCCTTTTTTGCAGGTGAAGGAAAAGAAACCACAGGTTTGAAAGGAGAACTGGATCACTGGGGGATTTTATTCTTTTTCCACATTATGATGCTACTGGCTAGACCTTCAAGAGCAGCATTTTTGACACTGGTATTTGGAGTTGGGGGTGGTGGTGCCAACTCAGGCTGCTTAAAAGACTTGCAGGTACATAGCCTGGCACAGAACAGTGTTTCAACCTCAACGTGGCAAGCTTGTCTTAAAATAAAAATTTTAGTTCTTCAGACTTAATCCTGATTTGTTTACTTAGTTGTTTGTTGTTTGTTTTTTTTTTTTAATAAGGAATGACAGATTTGGCATTCTGGCTCTTTTCCCTCCTCTGAGAGGTAGCGCTTATTCTGTCATTTTTAAAATGTGAAGGGACTTGCCCTCTGTCTACAACATGTAAAGCAAGCCAGAAAAATAGAATTGCTGCTCCTCATTAACAGTTTGTCCCTGGTTTCGGGATTCTGTCTTTGTTCACCAGGCAGCAGAGATGCTACACTAACAAAGGTGTGTCTGTGTATTTCAAAGCAGAATTGCAAACAAGTTCCTTGTAGTTAGTGAGGCAACCTGTTCTGAAGAGAATTTAGGGGCATATCTGTTACTTGCAAGAAAGAAAAAGAAAAGGAGCAAATAATCTGTATCTGAAAAGGTTTCATTCCTGATGTCTGGACAGCTGACTAATGATCACAAAAATTGGATGTAGTCTGTTTCTTGTTTCAGGTCTAAAAGCTGTGGTATACAGAAATATGTGAAGAAACTCTCACTTTTTCCAGATGGACAGACTTATCTTTTGCTGGATTCCTGGTTTTGATACACTCTACTTCTCACAGTGCTATGTGTTCATGGAACAGTAGACGTTGATGTGACTTTGCATATGGAGTAGATCAGTACAGGGAAATCTGCGTATACTGGGCTTGTCTGCCCTTCCATTTACTCCCGACCAGTGCAGCCTCTGCAAGCACCACTTGTGTAGGGAAAGGGTGTAAAAATGCACTGCAACAGCAGGGAATGATTGCTTAGAAATTGCACACAAAAAGTTCTGTGATCATTTCAAGCCTGAATCAGTAGGATGGGTGAAGCACTGTAGGAGAGTCCTTCTCACAGGTGAGCAGGGTGGGTTCATGGGCAGGTAATGTTACCGTGACAGAGGAGCCAAGTGGGATCCTTCCTATTCCATAACTATCAATTAGCAGGTGGATATGTGTGTGTATGAGGAATGATCAAAAACTTTCCACTGACCACCAGAAATGTCTGTTCTCCAGGAAAAAAACCCAGAACATCTTGTTACAGGCAAGTTGTGTTGGGTGTCTAAAGCAAAGCACAAAAAATCAGTTTTCATAAATGTCTAGTCCAGCAAATAAGCTTACATTTAAGTATTTGAATTGTACCTGCTATTATTTAGATAAGGTTCAGGATTTTTAAGTCACTTCAGAGTAGCCATGCTATTCTTTCCAAGTTTCTCCACTGAATACCAACTAAGTTTGCCGTAGAATTGGTAATGCACACTGTATGTTAATACGGACTGTGAGCTCTCCAGAATGCACTGCAGAATATGGGCGTAATTGATTCCTACCCTGAACTGGAGCTATTAATTACCTAAAACAATACAGCCATAATAACATTTTCTGTGTGTATATATTTTGGAGGGGGGAAAAAAATGAAGAAGAGAGATAAAGATACGGTTATTGCCTTGACATTTTGGTAATGAGATTTTATGCTGAGCTGGAGTTCAGGAAAAGCACAGCTAGGGAAACTAATAAAAAATAATACGGAAAAGAGCAAAGGTTGGAAGGTACAAGGGTTATCTTTGAGGTGCCACATAATTATGCTCATCTCCTCTGTTGAGCTTCCCCTGCTTGCCTGTTTCTAACATCAGCTCTGAGGTGGAGGGAGAGCATAACTGCAGTGATTAAAGGCATCTAGCAGTTAGTAATCATCTCCATAAATATAGAAATATGTGTCCCTGTGGATTATTTGTGTCACTGTGGACTATCTAACAATATTGTTGTTTATTAACAAACATTGCATGGGAGTAGATAATAAATGTGGAAGCTGGTCCTCCTCCTTTTCAGTTGGTCAGTGTCACAGATATCTCATCTCTTGCTTTCTAATCAGTTGTTGCTTTGTTTCCTCTTTTCTGTGTCTTCATATTTGATTTTGTTTAGGCTAGCTGAGGGGGAAAGGGCTACTTTTTTTTCACTGTAGATGAAGAGTTTTCTTCAAAAGCATACAGCTATAAAACTAAGATTAAATAGTTATGATTTATCCTGGGAAAAGATCAGTTCCTCTATATTAGCTAGAAACATAATACTTTGGTTTGTAAAACAAAACACCTCTTCAAACATAGTTTTGCAGGACCAGTGTACATACTGCCTATGAGCAGGTTCTGATAACATATTCAAATGCTTGTTTCAGCAAACAAAATTATCATTAATAGGTTCATTAATATTTAATTGGGCCATCTTAGGTACTTCTCTGTAGCCTGATACTTTTGCCCTAATTTTATTTCCATGAATAATGAACACTACAGATTTTAACAGGAATGGGTTGTTGAAAGTAATCATAAAGGAACATTTTATTAGAAGAACAGTTGATTGTCTGTTTATTGGAAACATTAGTGTTGCACGAAAGTCATAACTGAGAAAGAAGTAAATTTAAAAACCGATTATCCAAAAAGTTAATGTTTTCCTAGCCAGGACTATGTACAGTGGTTTAGTCTTGGTTACATTTTTGTCGGTAGCTCATTTTGTATTTGAAATGTAAAATTTTCTCAGTTAAGTTATTCATAGCTGAGTTTTAGATCTGGTTGTAAAATTTCATGCTTTGTATAAATTAAAAGGAAAAACTGTCTTAATAATGGGAGTGAAATGAGGCTAGCCGCTGTTGTTGATGTGCTAATATGCTGGGGGAAAAAAAGGGGGAGAATTAATTTGTCACTATGATAAATTGTTAATTTGAAAGCAAGACAGATTATAGCAGTTCCATAATTAACTGTAAATGCTTCACCCCAAGGACTTTGTTTAGCACAGGAACTGATTGAATAGGAAAGATGGAATAACTTCAAGTAAATCAGGTCTTAAAACATCTTGTGCCCAAATTTCTCTCCTCCTTGTGTCTCCCAAGCCATGTTCAATCAGTAATTAACATCCTCAGAAGGAGAAGGTGTAATCTTGATTTATTTTGTAAGATTTGAACTGGTGTATTGATACTGTTCCAGGCTCTAATGTGGGACTTCCCACAATCCATGAGCCAGAGAGTTTGCTTATTAAATTCAAAGTTCACATCCAGCTTCAACCCTTATCAAGAAATGGTTCACAGGGAGTATCATGTTCAATCTAGGGTCTTAACTTCAGGCTAATTATGGTCACTGTTAGAAAGCTGCCTTTTCCACTGCAGGACTTTCAAGTGACCTGATTTACATATAGTAATAAGTTTTCGTGATTTTCACAATTCTTTATGGGAAGGTGGGGAGGGGTGACATTACACCACCATCTCAGTGCACTGGACCACGGGAATTTGGTGCCTTCTACATGAAACTGCATAAGCTATGGAAAAGCTCAAAGCTAATAAAATGAGACAGGGTCACGTGTGGATGTGTATGTCTGAGACTGGTTTTTATTCATTTATTTATGGAAAATAAGCTCAATAGAGTCTCACTTTTCTTTGTCAGTATTTGTTACATGCTTTCCCTGCCTTAATTACAGAGCTAGAAACACTTTAAGAAATTAATTCATTGCAGTCCTCTCTGTCCTTAGACATTTGCATAATGCTCATCTATGAAGAAGAGCCACAATAACACAAGGAATGTTCCATTCTGTTTCTCAGTATGGAAAAATATCACTGTCACCAAAGCAAAGGTAGACAAGAGGCCTTCACACTGAAACTGTTTTTTACAGGATTACTTGATGGAGTTTTTTTAAGTATCTCGGCACCATTATTTCAGAGACACTGTCACTTCATTCCCATGAGCAAGTTGTGCTTCTGCCCTAATAAATCCCTAATATCATCCTATTATTCTGGAAATGAAGTGAGAGAACTGGCAAATAACAGCAATTGGCTTAAAACAGCTTCCACTGCAGGAAGCGGGGCCAGAGGTCCTGAGGCTGTAGATTAAAGTTTGTTTCTACCTTTAGGATTGAGGAAGCAAATAGAGCTTTAAGGGAAGTATTTTTTTGCATCTACTTTTGAAAATATTAAATAAAAAATTTAAAAAGTAGTCATAACTCATTTTAACAACACATATAAAAAGCTGGGTGCCTAAGACCAATAAGTATAAATTGGCAAAGGGCTACTGACTTAGCTCTTTTTTGGGGGAACAGAAGCTCAGATAGGAAAACATTAGTTTATTGGACCTATTTTACAGCATAGTACTGTGGTAATGATTAAATGAACATTACACAGCAGTTTTCCAAATTATTTAAAGACAAAAGCTAAATCTGTTTATATTGGCTATCTCACTAGCCAACACAAATCCCTCACTTCTAGGTTTTGGACTCTGTCATAAATAATACACATAACATAAACTTCTTTCACTAGGTTTGTGTTTTTTTTGGGTTTTTTTATATTTGCTGTATTTTCAGCAAAGAGGAAGGCAGAGGTTTGAAAAAGAAGGTTCAGACTTAAAAGATTTGTGTTCCCTTAGTGAGACTGAAACACAATGCAAAATAAGTCAAGTAGGTGTAAACTGCAAATTCTTCTCTCTCTGAGGTTTTTCTGTTGTTTGAGTCTCAATGCTCTGCAATTCAATATCCACAGAATTTTCCTGTGTCACTTCCTTCCCTTTAGGAGGATGTCTTTTTTGCTTCATTTTATAGGTCACATTTCTAAAAGCAGATACATTTTTTGGATGTATTATTTCATATCTGTAGTTAGTGACACTTGCTACGATTACTGAATAATGGTATTTCAGTAGTGCTTATAGAAAACAGCTCTTGGCTTCATTGGTGTGTCCGTTTAATCCAGAGACTCTGTGGTGACTCTGTGGTCATTTCCCTCCTTGCCCTCTTTCTTATGCCTTTCTTCAAGTTTCCTGCATCCTTATACAGGAGAGATAACAAAATTAGAGCTAATTAATATGCTTGAGATTATAAAGGAAGATTTGCAGATTAAAGTGAAGAAAATGTGTTACAATTGCCTCAAATCGGTCACTTTATTATCTGCTTTAGTGCTTTTGTAGTTGCATTCTTAGAACAAAACTTGCTCTAATGTAAACAGGCCTCAGACAGTGTTCAGTGGCCATTAATAAGGTTTGAATGCTGCTTAAGTGCTCACATGTACCCACCAGCTCAACTGCACAAGCGATGGATTGAATCTGGGACCAGAAGCCCACTGAGGACAAAACTGCATGAAAAAGTTATTTTAAATTTTCCCTGTTAACATTATATTCCGTGTAACTGTTGTAGCACTTTTCATAATTGTCCCTTTCAATATTACCTGCTCCTGGAAAGGAAGGTAGAGCCATACAACCTCCTTCCTCTTACCTGTTTATGGTGCTGACATAAACACCTGTTTATGGCGCCGACAGCTTCCTGTGTTTTCCACTTCTCCCTAGGACCAGAGGAAGAGCATTAAAAACTGTTGTCACGGTATTTTTACTTGTCGATACTTCAACTTACAGGTCTGATTTGTCTTTTCCGTGCCTTCATCTGCCTGAATACATATGCAGTTGCCAAAAAACAAGAAGCATGTATCCACGGGTTGAACAAAGCTGAGACCTCCAAAGGAGGCTTTTTTTTCAACCAGGTGATGCCAGAAGTTTTTGTACTTTAAACGTCCTTTGAAACACAGTTGTGGGGTGCCTTGGTGTGTGTCTGAGGGAATACTGCAAATGGAACAGCATGAAAAGCCTGCTTCCTCAAAAAAAAATGGTTTTGTGCTTAGAACATGAAATATTCCAGGATGACACTGCTTATTTTAATTTCATTAGCTGAAGGAGTTTTCTTTCTTTTTCATGTATCCCTTCTCAAATTGAACCAAAGCAGTAGTTCTTGTCATGACACATCTAATCCTAGCTACTCTCAGATCAAACTTGGTTTTAGGGTTGGGAGATGCAATACCGTGTATTTAATTCCAACTTTTTTTGTTGCATTTGTTCTCAAAGTAAAGGCAAAATTTTAGTAATTTCTTTAAAATGTTAAACTATAAACATAAAAACACTGATAACTTCTTGCTAGGGAAGGTACCCCATTTGTTTCAGTTACTGCTCAGTCATGTGCCAGGATGCCATTGTCAGACATCATGCAAGTCCAGAACTGTAGTGATAAAAATGTCTTTTATTGTCATAAATGTTAAAAAAAAAAAAGCCTTCTATTAGCTATTGCAACATACATCCAGGAAGATTCATATTTTGATAGAAACGTGGTATTGTTCTGCTTTTCTTTTCTTTGCCCAGGGCAGAGTGAAATAGATACACATTAAGCAGTGTTGCTGGCCTCCCTTCCCTTTATGGAGACATTACTGTGTGCAGAGGGTCATGGATCAAAGTTAAAATCTTCGTCAGTAGAATGAATTTTCTATGATGTTTAAGAAGAAAATTTTCTCCTTTGGAGGATTCTGTAAAATGCCTGCTTTGGGAAATAAATTTAAGGGCTGGATTATAACTCACGTAGAGGGCATTTTCACATGTACAGAGACAGATCCCGGATCTCTCAGGAAAAGGTGACAGTGTATAGGATAAGACATGGTAGATGAAACAAATAGGAATAAATCTGCGGTGCATGCATATATGTATACACAAACTGTGTGTTGTGGCACAAGTGGAAAATAAGCTCATTTTGTATAGTTTTCAGATAGCTGTGTTTTGTAGCCTATGTTACAAGCATCAGACACTGCAGTAATGAAGGTTTTTAATATGTTTTCAGGATGACAGTGCAGAAAATGATCTGAACATGAATTTCTCATGATTCCTTAGAGCTCTCATCTCTCACACTGAGCTTTAATTCATATCTGTCTCTCATGAACTTTAACACAAACCTATAGAAGTTCCTTCTTTTCCCTTCGATGAGTTTCTGGTTGATTGCAGATGATGGTTTACTTTGGATTTTTTATCTTTTTTACATTTTTTAAATAATTCTCTTGACTCCTCTAGACAAAATTCTTAGTGTGCGCATAACAAGTGCCATGAAAAGATCTGATACAAAGACACTGCCTATCCGAGTGGCAAGAAGTGGGATAAAATGCATGCCAATGTCCCTAACTACTCTTGCTGTGATAGCCAGATGGTCTCTTACTCGGGAAGGGGCCAGCAACCAGGAAGACTGAAAAAACACAGGAGAGGAATACTCAGGAAAAGCAGTAAAATATCCACCAGTGGCTCTGCTGGTGCATTTCTTCACGGCCTCTGAAATGTTTTTTCCTCATCCTGATGGTGCTCTGAGGATGGAGATCAAACGAGGCATTGGCAGATGAGAAAACATGGTGGCTCCAGGCAGAGACCTGGGGCTGACGAGGACACGGCGCTGGGCCCATCCCCAGCACAGGCAGTGAATATATTCCCATATATGAAGCACAGAGGGAGTGCAGCGTGGCCCTAAAAGCAGCTGTAGAAATGCAGTCAGGTGCGGGTATTTAGCAGTGCCTAAGCAGCTGTATTGAATTGCATGGCAGTGTGCAGTGATCACGTTCCCTTCTTGCTCGCAGGTGTGAGGTTCCTGGATGGGGGCTGTGGGACAAGCTTTACCCCTTCCTGTCCCCGACTTAGCTTTGGAAATGGCTCAGGAAGTCACCTGTCATTTGACACAGCTCTACTGAGCTGTGCCAGCCTGTCTGTCTCAGGTAAATTGGGATTTAACTGGACTTCTAATGGACCATAATTATGTTCACGCATCCAGAATTTTGTTTAGGTCTTCATGACAGATGTGTATTTCTCCTCTCTGCTGCATAATAGAGCAAAAACTTCCCTTCCTATATTGTTATAACCCTATTTCTTTTTGCCATTTTTCCTTTTTTATTTATTTTTATTCCTCTGTCTGGATAAGCTTTGTACCTTGTATACATGGGGGCCCACAGAGGACTTCTGATGTACTTGCTTCCAGCTGAAAATACAGCCTTATAGCCAACTTGTTTCTTCTATCTATCAGTCTGGAGAGAATTGTGCTCTATCTTGTTGATCATTCTTGTGTAAAGCTCATGTATCACTTCAAGGATTGTCTGGATATTGGTTCTGTCAGTTTGCTTCTATCGCCGTCAAAAAGCAAAGACCATGTGCCCATAATATTAATAGTCGGAATAGGACAGATATATCACTGTTCTGGTTCAGGTTAGTCAAAAAGATGATTGAAAGAATGCTACAAAAATGCAGTGCTTAAAGGTAAAAAGCTGTTTGACAGTACCTGTGGGAAAAAGAAATGGGTTGCTAGAAAATTTATGACACTCTGTAATATGTCTTTCATAATTTACATCTAGGTACCTGTGCCAGTACTCTCTTATATGTGAGACTTATTTTTCTCACGTGACTAATTTCATCAGCTGAGTAATCACATCGACTTTAGAGGAATTGTTATCATAAGAATGAATCAAATAACGTGTTTATCTGTCTAAACGAAAAAAAAAAGAAAAAAAGGCAATTACAATTATGGATTTGGCTTGTTTTCCATTAAAAAAAATAAAGTTTTAATATCAGCTTAGATAGAATGGTCTTCAACACTTGTTTTCACAAATGTTTAAAAGGCCTTCATTTTTCTATATAACTCATTTTGCTGAGGCTATAGTTGCTTTCACAAACTTAAAACGCAGAACTAATTGTATTTTTAACAAAGTGCATTCTATTTTTCCTTTTCTGGAATGTGCAAATCCTCTTAAATTTCTTCCACTCTTTTCACTTTTCTCCATCAAAGCTTTCCAATTTATTTTTAAAAGATGATGGCAAAGATCTAATTTAAGCCTCTTTGTTCAGTAAGCCAAAAGAAATGGGCAACTCTTCCACAATGAAAATTTGAGAAAAAATTCTTAGCAACTTAATCCGTATAAATTATTAAAGAACTGCACAGAATGGCTCAAATTATGCTGTGCATGTTAAATTCTTCTAGCGTTCTGGTTTTTTATGATTGCAACATTTGCCTCTCCTGTAATCTCTCTGTTTTCTTTCTGATAACAAACCAAAGTGGTTTAGAATAACCATACTTAATGGCTAGAAAGTTTTATCTTTTTCTGTAATTGAACACGTACTGGCTTCTTGTGCTACACTTTCACTGATAAAGTTCTTTTCAGTCTGTTAGGATCTGTCCCATTTTAGAGCTGATCTGCTATCCTGGCTGCTTTTGTGTTTCAGGTGTGCTTGAGCCTGTCATTTTGGCATGTTTGTATCTCCAGTGTCTGCAGGATAGGTGCTGCTTGGACTCTTTGGCTCTAGATGCATTTACTGTGTGGAACCAGCTTTTAAACCACCATCAAATAATGATGTAAAACATATAAATTCTCTTTCTTTCTAGAGTTGGAATATAATTTAACCTGTATCAGTTTCTGCTGAGTTGTCATATTTCTGTTAGCTTAACCATTAGCAGCTGGAGAAATGTGGTAATAGAGAGTACTTTGTATTCACCTTGAACTTCAGGTTTTGAAAACCTTCAGCGACATATATGAAGGATTTCAGATTGAAGGTCTGCAAACAGGTATCTGGCCAGCAAGTTTTTATTGAAAAGATGATTCTGAACTGTGTATCATGGTTGATGTCAGGGCAGACGTGGCTTATCAAAAAGATTTTCATGGTAATTTTAAAAATCTTTAAATTATGGCCTAGGTTCATGTAGTTGACTGGCTGAGCTACTTCCAGAAGTAAAAGTCAAGTTTCCCAGGACTTAGAGTTACTTTATTAGGAAAATTTAGAACCATTATGAGAACAGGCTGCTGTTTTTATCCATGCCCTCTGTAAGACTCAGTGAGTCCTTGTGCAGATCTTCTGGGCCTGCAATGCCTTTGGACCTTTAGTAAGAGTGATCCATTTTGTTCATCTCTTGTGAAGCACAGAAGCAAAAATGGCCACTGGGCTTCGCAATTTGGTGATCAGCATGTTTTCAATATGTTAGAACAGATTTTGTCTTTGCGCTTGTTGAGAGGATGTTTTCCATAGAGAGCTTCAAGCGTGCAGCCGGTTAGAACTCTATTAAACTGCTCCTGATTCTTGAATTCCTATTACCAGAAAAAAATGCTTTCAGTCTGTATGCTTGGAGAGGAGCTGAATGCTAAGTTTATGTGCAAGTCAGAAATGGGGACTATCTCACTTGAACCTCTGCCACTGTTGTTCTCTACAGTTATATGAAATGACAGGAGAGGCACCACCATGAAGCTGAAGAGCAAAAAGAGCTGATGGCTTTAGCGATATTTTGTCACTTGAACGCTGACCTTTGTTAATACTGCCGGTGATAGGAAAATGAAATACATTCTGTTTCAGTAATGTCAGTCTGATGCTTGGCAAGAATTGCTTTTAAGGCAGACAGCAAAGGAAAAAGAGCAGCACTGTTAAATTCTGTAGTGTATGAAGTTTAACATTTTCCCTGATACATAGTCAGACTAAATCTTGAGTTTACTAACAGATGCAAAAGGAGTTGAAACCACATTTCTGTATCACTAATAAAATAAACAATATGCTGCCAGCATAATCAGGGCTGGATATTGAAGGCACTCAACTTGTATTTAAAAACCTGAATGGAATGGGCAAGTTTTCAAAGGCACTCAGCATCCTGCAGCCCCTATTGAAGAAAATCTGAGTAGCTTATGGATGCTGAGAAATTCAGAGGGTCTGGCCCTAAAATATTCACATGCTATTCTTGGAAAAAAAAGAGGAAAAATGAACTAAGCCTGGTGTTTTCAGTTTGAAGAAATTCAATCTATATGTTCAATAGTTCTTGAAACTCTTTCAAAACTTTAAAATGAACGGCACTCACACTTAATATCAAAAAAAGAAAAAAAATCAACAAGAAAGGGCCAAACAGACTAGTTTAAATTTAATCCATACATTTAGTTTTATGAATTTGGATTGCTGGTACCTGGGTTGGACAAGAAGCTTTTTTTATGGAAAATGACTGTTATTAAGAAAACTGCTGTTTTGTCTTTGGTTTTCCTGTTTGCTTGCTTTTAAACAATTGCAGTCTAAAAGTATTTGTTCACACTACCAAATAGCCCTCTGAATCAGGCACCTTATTCTGCTATTGCTGTTCACCACTTCAAAACTTCAAGTTTTTCCTCAAGGCCCATATTTTTCACCCTTTTTGACAGTGACTTCCATTCTAATTGCATATTCTTTTAATTTAAACCATTGTAAAGAAAGAGTAACTGTACTACAATCTATAGAAGTAAATTCAAATCTATAAAATCAAGTATGGATGAGAAGGGAAAGGTTATTTGAAATACAACCTTTACATGATTCTTTTACAAGTTTTATTTGAACCAGTTTTCCTTTTGCTGCGTTCAGTCAACCCATAGTAATGCGCACTGGGAAGGAATCTTGTGCCTCTCAAGTGTGTTTATCTTCAGTCCTAATTGTTCACTGCCTTACTAAAGTGGTAACTTTGGTTAATCACAATTCTCAAATAGAAACACTATGTATATGTTTAAAGAGGAAGTAAATATGAATTTGCATATTTTTAGATGAGCTAGCAAAGGACCATACATTGAAATTATGATAGATACCATTTTATCATCTGTATTTTTTTTGTAGCCTCCAAAGCTCTCTTCACTAGCAGCCTAACTACCTAATGCAGACATTAAGAAAGATCCATTGTCAAACTGGCATTCCTTTTTTCCTCTACAAGTTCAAGCACCGAGTTAATGACTGTTTGTCTGAGCATCTCATGTCATATTAACAGTTTGAAAGTTCTCTTCATATTAATAGGGCCTGGAATAAATCTGATGCTGCCTATAAGGTCTGCAATAGGTTAAGATTAGGAACTGAACCTTTTATTCTGCTTAGAAAAATAACTTACATGTGCAGATGGAGTAACTGTAAATCTATGACAAAGCTTCATTAATCCTTGACTTTGTGGAGAGATTCTGGCCGTGGTGAAGTGTTGCAGTGGGGTTAGCTTGCAACCTTCCCTGGGAGACAGCTTTGGCCCGTAGAAAGGATCAGAGGACGATATTCTTTGTAGATATTCAGAGATGTTCTTTATTTTCTCACAGCCTCGTGGCTGGGCCTAGCACAGACTGTTCCAAGAGCTCTCTCGAATCATCCGAACACCCCCCTAAGTACAGCATTACCAGGGTGGGGTTACATTTGAAATGACCAATGAGAAACAGGTTTAGGCACAATAGCATCAGGTAGCCTGGAAGCCCCGTGTAACCTGACCCATGCTCCCACTCCCAAGTCATCTCCCCAGGGGGTGACCTCCACATTTCACCCTTTTGTTTTAATTAAGAAGGTTTCTCTCAAGGGTTTTAAAGCATATCATTTGAAACAACTGAATAGATACACAATCACAAAAACAATTTCAAAGGAGTGCCATCCACCCCTTGGAGTCCCCAGTGTTTAAACAGAATTTTTCTGGAGCATTCCAGAGCTGGCAGGAGAGATATGGAGGCTTTTGAGCACACTTGGTGGGGAAACTGAGGCAGGAGAGGGTCTGCTTCATTTGTACCTGTTGCAACTTTAAAC
>VYZQ01024034.1:1154-25446 GCA_013400655.1 Mystacornis crossleyi
AAAGGAAATCAAATACTTAAGACTTTGCAGTGAATTCCAGAGAATCCAGCACACCTCTTGGCTCTTCTGCACGAAGACGCTGTGCAGTAGGTGAGCCCTGAAGCCGAAGTGTGAACACAGTTCAGATACACTGACACTAACTCCAGTCTCTCTGACTGGGCTATCAACAGGAGTATACCCGTATCCCAAACCAGTCTAGGTTTCAGCAACAGTTATAAATATCACTATCCAAGCAGTCACCCTGCACTCAGCTCCCTGCAGCTGTGGCTTCAAGTGCCAAGCTTGAATGTGGAACCTCAGGATGCTTTACGTCTGTGTTTTACAGAAAGCCGTGTAAATCATCCCCAGCACTTCACTGCTGTCTGACTTTGGAACAGGTGCAAGAGCCAGAGGCAAACTCAACTGCGAGCACCGCTCAGTTACAGCTCGAGGAGGCTGAACAGTACCTGGGGTTTTTTCACTGGCACAGCCCATGGAGAACAAGAAGTGCTTTACTAGCAGGAAAGAACCTGAGGTACAAAGAGATCCAGGATGCTGTGACATACCAAAGCAGGTTTCTCTGTATGAGCTGCCAATACAGCAACTCCCAGGGCAGTTTGATCAACGTGAGTTGTGCTTACTACTGAAGTCTAGAAAATACTCCATTTTGTTTGGAATTCTGTAAGTTATGTGAATGAAAGTAACATTAAGAACAATTCTTAGCACAGTGCTTAACTACAAAAAAAAATATTTCATTTATTTTACCTACGTAAGCACGCTTTTACAAAACTAAATCCTTTCCAACAAAACAGCATCCCCATTGCTTACAAGTGCAAGTTTAACAAGAAGAAAGTAAAAAGGAAGCCTGCCATTAGCCAACACCTCTAGAGAAAAAGCTTTGGAACAACCAATGCAGTAGTGTAAAGTGCACAGAAAGCACCAGGGCCACAAAGAAAACAGCACTGCAGTGAGGCTTTCCACCCCATCACTGATTTCCAGAGTGGGAAGCCATAGGGCAACACCCGTATTTCACAACAAAGCATCTGGGGAGGCAGATTCCAGTTTATTACTCCTCATTTGGGGCACGTCCTGGGAAGGTAATGGCCTCTCCCTAGAAGGCTGCACGGAGAGCAGTGACTCCCAGTAAGCAGTAGTTTAAAAGAAGCAAGTGCCAAAGTACACAGGCGGGATGTGGTACTGCTTGAGACGTTTATGTTCTGTGGGAATATTACAGTAACGTAGTCTCCAACAAAGTAATCTTTGAACCATCTCCAAGTGCTGTTTCTGCATGTTACTGTCTTTCACAATGCAGCAAAAATCAGGTCAGTTATGCTCTGCTGAGTCAGTTACTTAAATTTTCTCTTCCCCAAGCTCTGAAGTTTTCCAAGAAGCTGACAGCTTCCAAGCATTTTCTCCTCTATTGCATATATCTCATCTTTACCCCATATTATCAAGGCATACAAGCACTAGAATTTTGATGCAGAGAATGGAGAACCTGAAAAAAACCACTATTAGTTTCCCTGGAAGCTACAGCACTTCCTCCCCTCAAATTTGAAATATCCTCAAAGTTTTTATTTATTTTTAGGACTCAGGAGACGGAGTCTTCTCTCTGCCTTACTTTCCATATACACAGTAATCCTTTGTGAATTAATTTCTTTTTACTGCTGGAGTATTTTGAGTGTCCGCTGAGGATTTAATCACAGTATCTGGCAGTGTATACCTCTATTTTTCATTGCGCAGAGAGAGAACAGGCTGCAATGAAGTAACTGAATATGCAGGGGGAACATCAGCAATATCTATAGAAGCTCCTGATTTTGACAGGGATCAATCCGAGCCATGGGATCAACATATAAAAGAGAAACTTACTCACAAAAGCTAAAATTAGATCACCAAGACTAAGAAGAAAACAAATCCTTGTGAAAGTGAAAAAGTGGTAGTGTGTCACAGTATAAACAGGAATGAAAAAGGAACTTGTTCTACTTTCCATTATCATGCCAAAAATAAAGAATTTGATTTGTCTGAAGAACCTCTGGAAGCCCCATAGAAGCTTGGTGTTCAATCTGTACACTTTCTTCTTTAATCATGACACAAATGCCAATAAACTGGCACTTTAAAAGTATTTACTTCATAATCCAACACAATCAAGCCAGCTGAAGCAGAATGCCGTGGAGCAAAGGGATTCTGCAATTGACAGCTGGGACAGAGGGGCAGGGAGGGAGGAGGGAAAAGGCTACATAAGGTCAGAGGACAAGTCTTCTCTTCCACGTGTCCATGACTGCTTCTCCTCTTATACTTTACCACCAAGCGCCCTGAGCTGCAGTCAGCACACGAACATATCGGGCTCATTCACATCTAACCAGCACAAACACATCACCACCACCCAGAACAAACCTCAGCTCGTTCTTCTGCAGGACGACCTCCTCATTAGCATGACGGTCAGACGGAAGGCCCACAGTCCCACATGTGCCACTGGCACTGGCCACTGGAAATCAGCTCCAGATTCTCACAAAGGAAAAGGGCTTGTCACTGCCAATGAAGATCCACTCTTTGTCCCTGGTTTTGCTAGAAGCCTGGCTAAAGCTCTGTATTCTTGCAGGGCCCTGGACAGAGTCCCAGGAAAGACTGTTCTCAAGCCACTGGTTTAGCAATGACTTCACTTGTTCCAAGAAAGAGAGACAGGCAAACAGACACGCTGGTTTTTTCACTCAGGCGGAGGTTGAGCTGTTCTTCCAGCCTCCCTACCTTAGGAGATACACATATTCAGGATCTGCTCACGAAACTGTATTTTAGCTTTTATCTATACATTCCTCAGAAACACAAAATTGCAGGAGAACCAGTCCTTGCTGTATACCAGCCCCGAAAGTGGGAGTGACAGAGTTACTGCAAGACCTTTGTATTAGCTGAGACCAAAGGGCAAATCTCGGTGTGACAAGGCAGGTACTGTAAAGCTAAGGAAGCACTGTCTGCATATTCAGAGCAACAAACTACTGTGGTTTCTTCTGATTTAGTATATATGGATTGACACTGAATTCACAAGCAGCGCTGGTTTGTTACAGGTATAAAAACACATATTTCACCAAAAAAACCATACCCAGTAGAACACATGAAACACCCTGACTCATCATCCCAGGCACCCAGCTCTGCCCTGCCAGCTAAATGTACCATTCCCCAGTCCTGTTTTTCATCACAGTACAGAGTCAAACCGTTTCCTCCTTTGACATCTACCCTGCACAAGACCGCCAGTTTCTTCCGAAAGGAAAAGGCCAAAATAAGATAATACTTTGCCTTTTCTGTTCTATAATAGCCTCTTCCTTTCTTGTTGCAGAAGTTTCTCATGTGTGCTCCCATTCAATACATTCACTTTTCTCTATATCCAATTCCAATCCTTCTTTCCAACCTCCTGCACTCTCCTAGATCCTTTACCTGAAAGTACAAACTTGCCATAAACTATCAATCTTAAACTCATTTAATCATAACTGCATTTCCCATTATTCGTCTTTCTGTATTTTTGTTCCAAGATGATGGAACATGCTTCTTAAAATGCCTGTCTGAAATGTCTTTTCTTTCATTTCTATCTGTAGACCTTGAATAATAAATTTTCATTTCAGCATATCATTCAAGTTTCCAAAACCCTCTTCCCAAACAAATTATGAAGCAAAAGACACTCAGCCCACACCTTCCTATGCCTAAAACATGTACAGTTGATGCTGGAGAAAAAATGAACTGCTATCTGTGTTTCTACCACGGTGCCCTCTGCTAGTAAGTCTATCACCTTAAAACTTTTCTTGCACATTATTCTATTATTCTCCAAAATGCCTCTAGCTGCTTCTATCCTTTGTCATCTCTTTTTCTCCCTCTACACTTTATTTCTAGATATTTTAATGTGCAATTAGAGAGGCAGTAATTAAATTCAAACTGACAGCTCACAGAAGCATTCTGTTCAGTCCACATTAAAACCTTGGCTCCAGTTTGTCACCCTGCCCACACACGTACTTCCATCTCCCCTCTTGGCTGCTGAGGGGATACCACCATATTCCTAAGACTTCAGACTGAATTATATCATATGCATGATTTTATCACTGATCTCTAATATCATAGTACCCAAACTATTTCTACATAGGTAAATTAATTTACTCTCCCTAAAATACAACTATTCTTTATCGACCTACAGGTCAAAATATTTCATTCATCATGTTAATTGCTTCAAAGTTATTTCTGAGAAATTCAACACTCAATTCTGCCTCATTTTTGAGGTACTGGTGAGTCCCCTAACCCATCACTTTCAGCCTATCACTCCAGTCTTTTTGTATCTTTGTGACATGCACCCACCTTGTTTACCAACCTAAACTGATGCCATCAATTTCAACACCTTATCTTGGCTACTTTTTTAAATCCCTTAGTGTGGGAAGGCACACCACTCACTTCCACTACCTACACTTTTTCTTCCAGAATCCATACTTCCATTTTTTCCTAGGCTAACCCTTTGGCCAATAAGTTTTCTCCTGCACTGACATGTGTAAAGTATCTCTCTTACTTAAGCTACACAGCAAGCACTGTTTACCAAACATCCTCTTCCCCAGTATCCAGGCTACACAGATGCTGACATTGCTTATCACTGTTGCCATCTCTTAGGCTTCTTGACAATCTTTTCTTCTATGATTGCAAACCCCTCACATGCAGGGTGATTTCCAATAATACCAGCTAGGCAGCCGAGCTCTCCAGTGCTCCCAGGAGATCATCTCACAAGAAGAAAAAGCATTTGATTACAGTGGGGACAACCTGAGGCACTGCAGTTCCTCCCTCCCCAGCCCTGCCCAGTGGCAGAGGTACCAGTCGAGGTCATCACATGAAGTCACCACAATGAAGCTTGTTACTGGCAGTAGGGCTCCAGGTTCATTTACAGCCAACTCTTCACCTGAGGTAGCAATTCCCTTAAAAAGTATTATCTCATCATGAGAGAAACTGAATTCAGGTGAGTCTACCCCTCTCCTGTTACTGAGTTTCTAAACAAGGAGAAGGAGACAATATTTCCCATTTCCTCCCTTTCTCAGCCTGACTATAGAGCCTAAAATCTTAAAGCAGACTTACACAAGGTCAGTGGGTGCTGTGCTTTCAGGAATAGCTACTCCTCAGGCACTTTAAAACAGCAATTTTTGTGAACAACTTGCATTCTAGAAATTTCATCTATAAAGTGGAGATTACATCTTATCACACAACTGAGTGGTGAAAGCCATCAGTAATTATGAAGTACTCAGACACTAGACTGATAACCACCCACAGAAAGCCCCACAGCAACTGCGCACCATGTCTTCTGATCAGGCTTGAATACCACACAGTAAACACAGAGTACATTAATCAAAGGAGAACAGAAGGTGATAAGAACCATCTAAATAAACAAGCACTTTTCATTCACTCCACTGAAGGCAAAGATCCTAGAGAAATACTACATAAAATTTTCTAAAATATTGCTTTGCCGCATTTACGTTAGCGTCCAAAATAAAGCTGTACCAAAAACTTTTATTTTGGTATGATTTTTTTTTTCAATACAGTTCACATGCATGGGAATGCTTGAGACTTTTCCTTTAAAGGATACAGCAAGACTCAACTTTTTCAAAATGTGAGTATTACCACGTTCACACTTAGGACTTCACATAAAAGTGCAAATATTCCTACTGATGTTTGGCAAATCAATTCTTTTACCCCCTTTTTCAAGTTTTCTTATTTTTAGCAAGTCTTGTTTAAGAAAATAAACAAACAAAAAAACCTCCCCACAACCAAAACACACCACACAAACCTTCACAGAGCTCATCCACTCCAATGCACCACAGTGTTTTGATAGTCTGGCAACAAAACCCAAAGGTTCCAGGCCAGTTTGAGCACCCCACTGTTCCCCACCCCCTGGTGTGCTCAGAGTTGCTGTCGATACAGAGCAAAACCTTGGGAGGTCTCTGTGGAAGGAATCTGCTCTAACTACAGCTAACGTCCTGTATCTGCCCTTTCCCCCAAATACGGTTTTTCTGGAATGGATGACTAGAGGGTTTGACTCAGAAAACAATTGCTAGAGCATCTGTAGGCAAGCCAAGTACAAATGCTGAGAACTTGTCATCTTTAACATCTGGAAACTGTGACCTGACAGGCTATTTGAGCCTTGCTTCAGACTATACAATTTCAATTTTTTAATTGTAAAACCAGGAGGCAGATCTTTTGCAAATCTTCCTTCTCACACCTATCAGCTGCTTCAAGAATATAAACACTGAAAAAAAATAAAGAAATTGATAAGAGAGAGATGTAAGAAAAAAAGTTTCTGCCTTTTGCTGGACCAGCACAAGTTTGATAAAAGCGTCTGCTAGGAAAAAGGTTCGACTAAAACACTTTGACACATTAGCAAATACATACTTTCAACTTGTGGACAGGATCAGCAGCCAGACTAGAATACTTTATAGAAACACACCCCTTCTAAACCCAAGAAGGATCTCTATCCTAGAGGGTGAGATTACAAGCATGTAAAATAGCAGAGTACTTAGATGCTAAGCTAAATTTTTAACAGATTTTAAAATACCCATCTCAATCAAGGAGAGATGGGTGGCTTCAAAGAGCAAATGACATGACTGCCGAGAACTAAAGTTCTTGCTCAAGGATACACTAACTTGCCTGTACAGGCAGATCTATGACTCAGCCTGTACACCCAGAAAGTTAGCTTGCTTTACTCGAGTACATGAGCACAAACAAACAAGCTGAGTCAAGTAGGAACATTAACTGAGGAGGAGTAAGTCGATCCAAAGTCGTCTATGGCTTTTTTGACCAGACTGCTTCATGACCATCAGCCTGACTGTTCCCACCCTAGCTTCAAAAAAATTATCACACAATAGAATTCCAAGAAATCCATCAGGTGCTCCAAGACAAGAATATGAAGAATATATTGAAAGGAAACAGATACGGCCAAAGCCAGAGAAAAAAAATACCATCATCTAAATTCATTATGACTATAAATATCTAAAAACCCAAGACTAAAGTTACAGACATTAAGTTTATTATCAAATATATCTAAGACTTCCCTTCACCATTTTGACAAATTTGTTGGAGCCCCCTTTCACCCACCAGTCTGTGAGGAATCTTCCTCAACTGTATGCAAAGCAAAAGCAGCCAATATAGTAGGTTCCCAAAATCTCACATCTATTTGGCTCTTCGGAAGACTTTGACAGCACTGCTAGTTTCTTTGGAGAAAAAAGGAATATGTGTTTATTGCTTATTAGATTATCTCATCAGATATATCTAAAGGCATGTCACAAATGCTCACAGCCTCCTGGCAGTTATCTCAACAGCTTTAAATGCTTGGGCAGCAATCCAGAAAGAATGAGAGTCACAAGTACCACCTCATAAATCAGGCAAACAATTACTACTTACTTTATTAATCTTTACTCATCTTCCTGAACTCTGACCTGAATTTCAGATACCTTCTTTGTGGGAGCTGAGGGTATCACAAGCCTAAGGGTTTATTTTTCACCTTAATTTCAATCCTCCCTAGAGCAGTAAGATGTGTTACTGGTAAGTTTATGTTTGTAAGATGCTTTGACTATGGAAAGTGACATTAATCCCATTACATCACTCAGAGACCACTTCTGCAGTGCTTTAGGGTGACTCAGAAAGGAAGATGAGTGACGATTATCATCACTCCACCTCTCCAACACAACCACGCTTTACTAAGGAGAAGTATTTTCTTACCCTTTTCTTACCCTTCTCCCCCTCCACACTCACCACTTCCCACCACCGCTTGAGTAACCTAGACAGTTGCCTAAGGACAGAGTTAAAGAGAATAAAATATTTTAGTAAATGCAGTTGTTCAAGTATCTTACCAATGCAGGCCATTGAATTTGTTTGATCTTTGATCCCTGAGTCTGGCTTGGGTCCTTTCTTTTTGCCCAGACCAGCTGGTACTCCACCAAGAAGGCTGCAAAATCTTCATAAACTTTAACCCATTCTCGTTTTTCCCATTCCAGGTCATCAAATTCCACATACACCTGGGGAAATTTAAGAAAGGAAAGGACACACATTATTGCATATACACAGCATGTGTTCATCTACATGCACTTTTGGACACATAAACCTAAAAATTTAATGCAAGATTTTTTTTATTACCCGTTTTAATGCTATGGTTTTGAAATGATAGAATCAGTTCCTGCACCACAGAAGACAGTTTTCTTGGCAGTGCATTTGTGCTGAAGAGTTACATTTGCTAAAACACTAACCTTGGGTGCCTTATCTCATGAAAAAAAGCATTACACAAAGTATTTCATAGTAGCATTCAAGTAATACATACAGCTATCCACATAATCAGTAAGTTTTAAGAATACTTCTCATTTTCAGTTCCATTACGTGTCATGTAAGACAAACCAACCAACCAATCAGTGAAATGGTTTTAAGGGAAAAAGAAAAAGTCCATTGGAACACCAGAAAGGACATCCTGAGCCTGCAGACCTTGCTACTCCAAGCGAGTCCAACACACAGCACCCCACAGAAGCAGCTCAGTTTCTTGTTGTTTCTCTCCTCCTGCAATCCAGCTCTAAAAACCAAACCAAACGCAATACCACCACGTTTTGTTTCCAGCTAGATTAATGTGGAGCCAGTTTGTAACTATTTGATCTCGTGCTCTCCCTGTCCCTCCCCAACACAGAACAGCCGTACCCTCTCCACTCAGCTGCATTCACTGAACTACTGAGTTAAATACACCAAACCTTTTGTCTCCTCTTGTGCAGGGCAGAGGGATCGCAACGCTACCCAAAAGCTTGCTACACTACCAAACACAACTCTGCTAAACCCGTTCCATTTCAAAATTACAGAATTTATTTTAAATTAAAAAAAAAAAAATCATCAACGTATTAAGTTGCTCTCTTTTCCAAATCATGAGAAATTTCATTAGAAAAATCAGCTGGCAATATACAAAAAAGTCACTGCTTGTCACACTGCGTGGAGAAGGAGGGAAGACGCTTTTGTACTCTTCTGAACTTCAGCCCTCAGCCACACCCAAGGCAATTTCTGAAACTCAAGTTTCTTCCTCTATCTGCTTCTGAGAACTTAAAATCACTGCCACAGAGATATTCTTCTCTTTTAACTCTGGTTAATTTTAGGCCTACAACATACTTCCTTGTCTAGACTTTCTGTCTCACACTTTCCAAACGTGTACTACACAGTGCTCTTTCTCATCTTGTCCTTCTCCCTTCTGAGCACACAACTTAAATTTCCACCAAGCCACTTCTCACTCTTGTATCCAAGTTCATCATCCCAGTTTTCCCCCACAGATCCTTTTAACCCATATTACTCCCACTCCATTCCCACACTTTGCTTTTCCCTTCCCTCTTTAAAGCATCAGATCAAGGCCCTCTCACCTCCACTGTTCATTACTACAGCCATCGCCTCTTAGCCTAACAGAGCAAGTAGAAAACAGCAGCAAAAACTGTTTTCACTAAATAAACCCACTTTTTAATAACCTAATTTCTAGAGAGTAATTCTAAAATATGCAATAAAGTTTCAGGATATTTGTTTCTTAATCAAAAGAGGTAACAGTTAACAGTAAACAGAGTAAAACTTTAAAACAGTGGCAGGAAAGCACATCGTATCTCAAATCATCCTACCAGCATTCATTATCTTTTATTTCCATCTACTTTGAACCCTTCTGGAGAAATACTTATTTCAAACTAACAATAAGATAACAAAAATAAAATTTGTTTGTAATAACAAGTTTTGTTATTTGTTCAATTGTAAAGACAACCCTCAGTGACAGTATGGTTAAAAATCATTCTCTAAATACATCTTCCTCCTGGCCTCTCTTCCACTCAGTTATTTCGGACTGGTCAAATAATTTTGTTTTAGTATCTGGAAAGACACTTCACTTGGGTAGTCTGTAGCAAGGTGTTAAGAGGTTAAGCACCAGACCTCACACAGCAGGGGATTTAAAATAAATAGCAGGCAAGGGGAATCAAGTGAATAAATATTTTTGAAAAGCACAGATAAGTCTGAAGCGGAGTTAGCAGTTTAGAAACAGCCAGTCTAAAACATACTGTATCTTCTGGACGCTGGCCAAAACTTGTGGATAGCTGTGATACAATCTAGTGTTTGTGTGCAAGTTTTGCACCCCAAATAAACCGAAATCCGGTGCGGTGACAGTGGGAGTTATTGCTGAGCTATCTGCAGAGTCTCCTGGCACCGTATAATGAGATCTTCAAAGGAGCAGTTCCAAGAAAAGTGGAGAATGGAGCGTGGCACAGAGCCAGTCTGCCATTGCCCAGGGCACCATATTCCGCCTCGAGTACGATACACACACAGCCTTACTTGGGAATTACTTCTGCCAGCTTCCACCACTTTCAGCTTTCCATGCCAAGACTATTAACTATCTGCTGGCTTTGTAAAGCTCATTTTTGAAAAGCAGAAGCAAGAGAGACAAAAGGCAGAGCCCAGTCATTGCCCACTCCCTGTTTGGCTGGGAAATTAATTTTTCTAAGGCAACAGTAAAGCCTCTGAAGAACAGAGGCTTCCCCTTTCTCTGAGCGCTGACCTACCACACAGAGACAAGAACCATCTCCAGCAGCACAATTTATGAAAGGGAGTAAAAAGGGGAAAGGATGAGGAAAGGAAGCAATCCAACAACCTACGCCAACAAAATAAAATGCAGAGCCAAAGTTAGACCCTCTAAGGAGTGCAAAGGCTAAAAATATTTAATCTTTTTTGCTCCACTGACAGAACTCTATACAGCAAGGAACTCTACAACATTTGCCTCCCTAAGAATGAATGTTGATTTTGAGATTTTTCAGCCAAATTTTGCTTTCTTGCCTTCTCAGCTATTTCTGAACAGATATTATGTTTGTGTTCCCAGAGTAGCTGAAGTCTTCTCACCACGTATGCATTCTCTTGAATAAAAAGGAGAAATTCCCACTGGGATGATATTGTATTTATAATTGGCATTAATGTGCTAATTTTGTAACTCACTGCTATTTTCCAACAGGAAGCAGCGTAAGCTTTTAGCGTGCTTTTCCAAGTAAAGCAAGACAACAAATTTATTTCCAATGGAGTCAGCCAAGAAATTGCAACAAAATATTGCTATTTCAAAGCCCAAACAACAGTCATGGTGAAATTCTCTACATGCAGCACCGTCACCTGGAGTTTTCCAATCATTTCTGCTCCAAATAAATATGCCTGACCAAACAAATTCCGAAACCCTTTAGAACTGTCATGAAAGCAATGTTGACTTCCAACAAATTTGACTTAAAATGTTAAAAAGCATAGTCCATGCATCGTCCACTTTCTTAAAACTACCTGAGCATGTTGTTATGCAAGTTCTCTTTACTGTCCTAAGGGAAGAGAGTACAGTTACCCCTTTATCACCTAGTAATTGTTAATAAAATGTTTATTTCTAGGAAGAAAAAAAAATCCAAGCAACCTTTCTGAAGATGTGTTCAATAAGGCCAAGAAAACACCACTTCTGTACAATATTGAATAGTCTTTCATCAACACCAGTTTGGCTACTGACTCCAAGGTGAGCTCATAACACTTTTACATTAGAACAGATAGAATATTATGCCATGCTTAATTATTACACATATTACACATAAGCAAATTACAAGGGTTGAGAACTCCAGACTCAGATGCTAAAAATTATCTGTGCAATGGAAAATCTTAGTTATGCAATTTAAGGTAGACCTAAACTTCTTGGCATGTAATCAAGATTCAAAAATTAGCTGTCAATTTTCCAACTTTGTGATGTAAGCGAATACACAAATGTAAACCTTGTACATAACTTAACAGAAATTTACTTAAAAATACACAAGTGTAGAAAAGCATGTTTCAATGGCAATAAATAGAGTAGTTTACGAGGGGAGGGGTGTTTTGCTTTTAAAATCCATGGTACGGTCATCGAAGGAAAACAAGTATTTTCTGTTTGACACCTCTAAGTTATATATAGTAACTAAAAGAATCAGAAACTACAATATGTCAAGGCAAAATTCAAAATAAAAGTCCAAATTAATTCTTCCCTTTCCCAGTGTTAACTGCAACCTGCAAATTTTAAATCTGGGGAACAAGCGTTCTACGGGATATTTAAGAATGGCTTATTCTTGGCCCACTAACAAGGGTTCTGGGAGTTTCTTGGGTTTGAAAGAAAATCTACCTACAGGAAAGAAAATCCAGCAGCCAAGGGAGCAGCCGGTGCCTCCCGCTGCTGCCCGCAGGGGTGGGTGGAAGCGGGGAGTCAGGGGAGCCCACCCTGAACTGGCAGGGCTGGGGGCTTGGCACTGGCAGGAATGTTCCGGGGGTTCTGAAGCCTGGACAGCTCGGACACCGTGCTCAGCACCCGTGTGCTTTCTCAGCATAGCTGGCCACGAAAACCAAGAGAACTTCTCCGTCTCCTGATTGTGATGGATGCGACTGCCACACACCTAGCTGGTATGGGCTAAGGCTACTTGTAGTACACAGGAAATGGAGCCAGTAAGGGTGCTTTTCTAAAAGTTAATCTTCCATCCTGTTCCAAATATCCTTGACTTCTCAGGTTTTTACAAATCGTTTCTTTGATGGAGATGGCATTACCCAGCTGTCAAGTCTTTCTAAATATATCTTAAACTAATCAAATGCAAACAAAGCACAAGTTACTATAACGCAAAACAGCTTAACACAGGAAAATTATTACTGTGTTATGCAAGCACTACCCATTTCCACATGGAGAAGTGGTGAAACAGCAACCAAAGACAGCAGTAGGGATTTTTCTTTACTAAAGGGCTTGCAATGTTTCTTTTTGCTACCAAAATTTCCTCGGTCTTTCACACTGGCATTTCACAGTCACTCTACAATAAAAAGAGCTCCTAAAAAAAGCATTTTAAAATACACTGGCATTCCCCCTATAGCCTAAAAGCAACTGAAACAGCTGAAATAATGGAAATAGATTGGTCTTAAACTATCGAATATTTTAGTATTAAAATATTGGGGTTTACATGGGGTTTACTGCCTCCATGTATTCTTAATGCCAACATTTTTTACTGCAGATCAGACACGTTCATTCACTTATATTTGCAGTCGAGCAAGTACCTAGTTTTGACAAAAAGTACTAAATGTACCGTGGATTTTTTAGCCAGGGTGAGTAGATACCCACAATGCCACAGAAAGTCTCTAGAAGACCTGAAAATGTTCTTGACAAAACTGGTATTCCACAATTTAAGGAACATAGCTTGTTCACAAAATGCAAGAGCCCTGCCTCTAACTATCAAGCACTAAAGAAAAAAGCTGTAGAATCAGATAAATTCTCTTCTACAGACATGAACACTGAAAGTTCCTTAGAAGATGGGGCAAATTAGTAGTGCAAGTTATTTTATGCTATTTCAGCTCTTAAAACATGAAATTGTTTGAACAAACATTCAATTCTGCACATCTGTTTTGATTATTTGTGGAGTTTGCAAGAAGTAACAAATTTAATGGTAGAAGATTTAATTTTCTATTAAATGAGAAGAGAAAGTCCAGCTACTTTCAGATGAGCTGCAGAAATCATCCTCAAAGATGAAATCTTGTTTGATATACCCTACTACCATGAAACACCATACTGATAATTCTGAACACTTAAATTCTGTTTATTCAAAAGAAAATGGAATAGGTGCAGTATCCTAGCAGCAGTCCCCAGTCATAAGCTGCAAAGTTGAGGTGTACAAAAAGAGAAGCTGGTTCATTATCTGCAGAGTATTCAGTCTTGTTGCTCCAGGATTCACAACTGCTTGGAAACCTTTTGTGTGTGTGTGTGGTGTGGTTTTTTTTTTTTTGTTTTTTTTGGGNTATTTGGCAGCACTAAGATGGCAGAAGGAAAACAGGGAGGTGTTATGTAGATATCTGCTAAGTGGTTAAGTTTGTGGCTGGGAGTGTTTCCCATTTTCTCCTTTTGTTTGTGTTTTTTTTGTGTTTTTTTTTTTTTTTTGTGTGTGTTTTTTTTTTTTTTTTTTTTTTTTTTTGTGGTACAAAACGATTCTAGGTCTGTCCAGCAGGAAAGCACCAACACTTAACTTCCTCCCACTGAGCAACCACATTTAAGAGCATCCAGCTACAGCTCCTCTGACCTGCAAGGAAACAACCCCTCCAAAAACACTACTCTCAGTACTGAGGGAAGAATAAAATCTGCAGCCTCAGGATCATCTGCTGAAAATGTCTAGAACTGCCTAGAGGAGCTGTGTCATTGCTTGAGTCACACAGGGACAGACACGCTCACGCTGAGGCCACGCTTTCACTGCCAGCATGGCTCAATCCACTCCAGAGATGGCAGAAAAAGGAAAACAACCCTGCTCTCTCAACAGGCTTCTGAATAAACCACAGGTACACACTCACTGAAAAGACAGGTCAAATAGATGCCATGTGCAGGAGGGAAGAGGGCCAGATGGAGCAAATACATGCTCCGAGAAATATGGATTTTCCAGGTCGATTCCTTATATTAAGCTTTAAAATATAAAACTCCTACAAATACAGAGAGGCCTTGAAACAAAAACAATTATTTATTTCCAGCAAACAGTAGTCTCAAGATACATTACAGGGTAAGAAACGATCAACATACAGAGTTTATGATTCATTTTCAAACCCTAATTCTGCATTCCCCAAAATGCTTGCTTGAACACTGACAATAAAGCAGCGTCTGCAGAAGAAAAATGCAGCAAAAAAATGGGTGCAAAACTGAAGAAAAATACCAGTACTATTGCAACAGCCTGCTGCAGTCTGTACCTTGGATTGCTAAGCAACCAGCACATCACGTGGAGCACGAAGTAGAGATTGCAGAGAAGACGACAGAATAAAAAAGCATCCTACTTGCATGCCCCAATACCAACCTTGAAATAAAGAAAATCATCTAACACAAGTATGTGACTTTCATCCCTCAATTTAAAATGCATATTCGGAAGGGAAAGCTGTACGGAGAAAATGGGATCTACACTGAAATGAAGGGGAAAAAATCCCATACTTCTTGTATGTGAGTTTTAAATTAATTTCTCAAAGAAAGACTTCTCTCTGATAAGAAAAGTAATCTACAGGAGTGCCATATTTTACTTTACAAGCTATTTAAGTCACTGTAAGTGTTTAAATTATTTGGCATACCTGTTTTGCCAAACTCAAATTTGAGTTTTACCAAACTCAAATCTTAACAGCAAAGTGAAGTGACACGCAAACCAGAAATTAAATTATGACTCTACTGGACTTTCAAAAACCAAAGTCAAGCAGCCCCATTTGAAATACGTTTTAGATTCCAGAAATTTACTGAATTACTTATCCCAAGTGAGAAACAGAAGTGACTCACTGTTTTAAGAAAGCATAGCCTATTAAATCATAACTAGGTAAAATATGCACATCACATAAGCCTATTAAATCATAACTAGGTAAAATATGCACATCACATAAAAACCTCCTGGCCCCTCAGGCTTGAAAAAATCTTTCAAATTCTCTTCACCGTTACAAAACATAGGAAACTTTTACTATTCCTAAATTTCTAAGTGATCATGTCTAAAAACAATGGTTAAGAAATACACATACTATAGAAAGCCTACATATTCAATTTAAAAATAGAGGGATTTCTGTTTTCAAATCAGATGTCATTTTAAAGAAGGTGAACGAAAAGCCAATTAAAAAACTTTAGTAATTTAGATGACTTGTTAAAAGCAATTTATCTCTGCTTATACCTACTTTTATAATGTCATGCTAAAAAGACCAACACCTGTCATTTAATAGGAACCATTATTGCTAAGTTTCAATTTTGAAAAGATCATGCTGCTTTAAAATTGTATATATCTGTCATTTGAAGATGTGACTAAAACCAACAAAAAAATAACTATCAGACTATTTAAAATACTAAATATTACTGGATTTCAGTCAATTTTTACAATGTAATGGCTTATTAATGAAGACAAAGTTTGTCCACCAGTCCATCAGCAATCACAAGGCACCACAGGAGGCTAAATTAAAGTGAACGGTGAAAGGAGTAGGTCACTTCCTAGCCGGAATTCATCAACTGCTGTTGTTCCTCATCCCCAGTCTGAGGTAGAAACAGGAATCTGCCTCTCCTGAGGTAGGAAGCTTAACCAAACCACCTGGCTGTTGCTTTAGCTAGCAAGGTATGGCTGCAAAGCCACTCATGGGACACAGGACACCTTCAGGCTTCCTGAGACAGACCAAGTGCACAAAGCTGGCACCTAAGGAGATGCCCTAAGCAGAGAGCTACAGCTGGCTCAGTTTCTCTGATGCCTCGCTCCAGCTGAATCGCCCAAAGCTGAAGCACTGCTAAAGGGAATCAGCAGAAGTGCCCAAAAGCACCGGGCTTTCCTCTTTCTACCAGGACGATCCAGTTAGCCATCTTCACTCGGTGAGCAGCCAAACCAGCCATCTTTCCAAGGTTCAAAGGACTCACCCTGACTAAGGACTAAGACCTGAACCTAAAAGTACTTATCAGTATCTACCCAGACAGAGGTTCAATCTGATTTATATGCTGGTAGGAAAAGTGGTGTCCTCCCAAATCCACAGTGCACACACTGATTAAATGCTGTACTTTGGAACAGTAAATCTTTATTTGAAGTGAAACAGAAGAGACACTGTAAAAGAAAAGCAAGATTTTGAGATGAGCTTTTGATACTCATACTTTGGAATCCAGGCTAGGAAAGACCAAGTGCCTCTCAGCTGCTCTGCATGCCCACATCGTTCTCCAGACAGCAAGCCAAACAAGCCAGGAGTGGGCTCCCAAACAATTCCCTTTCGTCAGATAAAGCCAGAGATACCAAAAAGACACCAGCAAACCCTTAGCATAGTGACAAATCACCAGAAGCTGGCCAGTAGATTTTGTTTGTACTGAAGATATTTTCTCAAAGCCTAGCTCATGTCAACAGCAGAAATTCCAGCAGACAAACTCACTCAGTTCATTGCTTTCTTTGGTCATCTTACAGAAATTAAGAGAACTATGGAGGAATATTCCAAGAGTAACCAGGAAACCAAGAGAAAAATTCAGCTACCAAAAAGAGACAGTATACTGGATTTTTTATAAATTATTTTCAGTTACAAAATGGTAATTTTCAGTATTCTGACAACAACACAGTATTTGCTCTTGTAACCGAGACTGTTGACCTTAAGCAACAAGCCAACCAAACAAATCTTAGCAAGTTGATGAGAAAATAGCAGTAATAGTAACAATAATCATAATCTTCTGAAGCAAGACAAAATGTTAGTGAAATATTTATCTACTTCATTGATCATCTGCTAAAATCTTTGGAGATATTTTCCAGGCAGTTTTTCCTTTATAAGAGGAGTAGAATATTCGAGTAGGGAAGTTAGTGTACCATATCAATAGCTTTAAAGCTTTATCTCTTATCAGAGAAGAACATGTTACAGTCTTAACAGTAACTTCTGTCCTCTTTCCTCTACTTCACACGCTATCTATAACCACACTGCAAACTGTTTCTCCTGCTCCTGCCGAAACCACCTCTAAGCAGAACAACAAAGACAAACAGTTTCTGAGTTCTTCCTAGCTAAGATGCAGAGGTATTTCACTTTGGCTGTTTTCTTCGAGTCTTATTTTTTGGAAATCTGAATGTTTTAAGTCTTCTCCTGTAGTGTTGTGACTGTATTCAGTGCTATCTCACAAACCAAATTACTGTTTTGTTGTTTAAGAGTCAACTTCAGGTTACCATCCCAGCCTTCGAGTTTCAACCTCCTCTACAAGTCATCTTTCACTACTACATCTCTATTCCCTTCACACTGCTGATACTTGTCTAGTTCTTCACAGTGGAGAGTCACCACTCACTCAAAAAGACTCCCATATAATTTGCCTGATGTAACTGAAAACTTGAAGACACCGACTTAACAAAAGATTCATAAACAAAACTTACCCAGGTCCGCTTCTTTCCTATAGGTTAACAGCAGCATTGGACAGAAAAGTAAGAGCTGTTCTCAAGAGGTTGAAGCTTCGAAGGATTAACGTATAGACTTCTAAGGTCTACATGATCTTGCTTTATTTCTCCATCTGATACCAAACTGCAAGGCTAGGCTTTACACAGAAGAACTGGGTCATTACAGTTCATAGTTCACCAGCGCATAAATGTCCACAAACCGGGATCAAAGTTCATTCAACTCGGAACTGAGATATCTCCAACTATTACTAAAAGGCCAGAGAAGATTAAGAGTGAGGCTGGTGGCACATGTGAGCAAACATGACATCAGGAAACAGCCTGCCAAAGTTAAGCAACATTTTGGGAGCAGGAGAGGAAACGTAACCATGGTTTTCTCAGGTTTCAGACTGTCTCACTCCACAACCTCAATCTCCTCTTTGCCATAATGGCTACTCCTGAGTCACAGATAGCAAAATGTCTGAGCAAAAAAATTACACCTCTCTAAATAATTGGTAAACTATACAGAAATACAGCAGCACAGTAAGTAATTGAGGCAATCTTCTTTTCTATTTCACGGTCTTCAGGAGATGGTTTACATTGGAATGAAGGCATTAACAATGTGGACAGTTTGGTCCCAACTTAACAAAGCACTTATCTTTTGTCAGTGTATTTCAAAAGTGTTCTCATAGTCATTCGCTTGTGTTTGGCTTTTTTATTAAAAAAAACCCCAAACCAACAACTTCAGTCACTGATACCGAGATGGGAGATTCTGCCCTCACTCCCTGACAGCAGGCAAGTCTCAATGTCTGTGCTTCATACCCACCCTCTAGACCAAGAGCACAATCCCTTCAGCCCAGCGTTGCCTCCTTTGCCCACAAATTCCTTGGGAACTGCGATTATGTTTACACGACACCGAATGTCGGTGGGTTTTCAGGTGCAACTGAGGTGTTACAAGACAAATTGTGCTGGATCACAGAACTACAAAGACAAGCAGCTCCTCTGAACAACTGCCCACTTTGTTGTTGCAGCTGCTAAGGCGACAGCGCAGGAGGAATGGCTTCAAATAAACAGAATTACTGATGCAGAAAAGCTTCAGGAAAATAGGGCTGAAACGCACTTGAGGTTACAGAAATCACCCATGATAAATACATCAAAATTCAATGTGTTTGTCTGCTAGTGTTTTTCAGAAGAGAGACTTTCGCTCTCTGTCATCCAACATCACCTTTTGTCCTGCAACAAAATTTCTCAAAAATGTGAGGGAGCTCATTTAACCTCTTACATCTTAGGTATTAAGTAACTTATTTCAGTATCACAATTGTCCAAACTATAGAGAAATGTTCGATTTTTACCTTAATTGCATGATTTGTTTTAAAGCTTACAGCATACCTTTTGTTAATTAGAAATTGTCCTAGAAATCTCCAATGTACTTCAACTCAAACAAAAAAAGTGAAGACAACGAAATATTATGCATTTTCAGCTCTCCTAGTAATTCCTTTCAAAGATCTTTTCAAGGGAGGAACAATAGATCCATTGATAAGACCAAGAGAACAACAGATCCAACAGATAACACAATCAAACCCTTAGCGCTTGAGGCCAGAAGTAAAGACATAACAACAAAATATTGGCAATGAATATACATCAAAAGCTGCCTAATGAACCAAATTAATAACCTTAATTACTGCATTAGCCATCTCTGGGTAACTTACTAGCGAAAAAGTCAGACACTCCCTGTCACAACACCAAGGATAATATTTTTGAATAAACGGCATTTTAAAGAAGATTGTGATGGTAAGTTTAAAAAAAGGTTTGTTTATGCACAATGGTTTTATAGACTGTAACTACAAGAGCTGTGACTGGAATTTTTTTTTTAAAAGTCCTCCCTGCAATTGAAAAGGCTGCAGAGAAGAGAATAAAAAAGCATTAATTCAGAACTGTACATAATTTGCTCACCATCTGTGCAAGTTTCTGGAACAAAACAGGGTTTACTGTATGTCCAAGGCAGCTTTTAATGCTAGAAATGATACATATAATAAATATACCACAAAATGAGGACTGGTATGCTTTACCCCCTGTTTTCTCCCCTTTATTTCCCCCCTACCATCTTGCTTATTTAAAATTAAGATATAGGTTTTTGTATCCCTTGATTCAACCATTGCTAAGCCCAAAAAATGCAGAACAACTTCCCCCAAGTTTTCAGCACTCATCTGCATTCACACGTTTATTTTCTGAGGAGCTCCTTGAATTCCAACAACCACTTACACTCAGAATCTTTTAAAAAATGCATGAATGTAACCAAATCTTTTTTTGTAACAAATGTTAGTTAGCACAACTCCAAGCTCTCCGAATCAGAAAACATCTTGAAAACAAACAAAACCACCCCACAAACTGCAACTGATTGTGCACCTAACAGTTACACAGAATACAGACAAGAGTTTTGGAACACATCGAGAAATTAGGCAGGGCCTTCATGACCTCCAGAGGTAACTCAGGCAACCACAGCCTTCCTGCAGTGAAGAATGTGACAATTTTACTGTATTATGATAAATCAGCGCAAGAGAAGATCGAGCACGGTCACGTCACATTTGTTCCCATTCCCTTAGGGAATGAGCAATAAAATTTCTGTTCAAGTTAAGGGACACAAGTGTTCCCTTCAGGAAAATGAACACACTGTAAGATGGTATTTTTGACTACAGTCATCAGCTGCAGAACTATTTGTGGTATCAGATAACTGCAGTTTTCATTGATAATGACAAAGAAGTGAATCTGTTTTCAAAACGTATCAGGGAACGACAACTGAGGTTTCTACCTTGCTTTACAAAATGCCTTCCGCTTCTCCCTCTGATCTGTTTAAAATCTGGATGTTATTTCTAACAGTCAGTCTCATTTCCTTGTGAATTGTATGCAAAGTATACCTTCTGCTGCAGTCAACTCACTGTGCATAAGAAAGGAACAATTACTCATGTGAAAAAGTCCATTTAGCACTCCAGACAAAAATGCTAGACAGAGAGGCCTGTCTCCTACAGTCAACAAACATTAATACTCTTATAAATTAAAGCAATATGCAATAAATACTTTCAGAAAGTAATGGTCATTATTGGATTCCTTGCAGCTTTTTGGTTCAGTTATGTCACTGTGATACAAACAACTCATGTATTGTAATTAGGAAGAATTTCAAGCGCAGCCAAGACCTGCAACCTTGCAACTTTGATGTACTTTGAGTCGACAACAGTTGCCAACATTTCAGACAAATACATATACCAGTATTTTTATTCAGTGTATGTATGAAAACTAACTTTATGGAGAGGGCCAAGGGGGGGAAAAGACATGTTTTTCTCCCATGCATTTCACTTCCCACATAACCAGTAAGATCAAGAGCCTTTATTCCCCAGTCACTGCATTAAAAAAAAAAAAACACAGACAGAATGCCACAGCTAAAACCTGTTTTCTTAAGTCTCTCTCTCAGGGTGGGAAGGAGATCACCACTGATGAACCAGACAAACAAATAATTTCACCCACTCAGGGAATCAGTTCAGTCCACCATCTCCCACTACCTCATGTTTAGATCAGGAAATGAAGGCTGAATAAACAAGAGTCAGAACCAACATCAAATGTGCTACATACAAGCAAGGACAGCTTTGCTAGTTTTGCTTATAAAAAGGAATCAGAATATTAGTTATATCCCCCCAAAAATTATTCTGATTTAGTACATAGATTATTAGACACCAAAATGAGCTGCCAAGGAATTTTGGCACAAATTCATGGGAATCATAAAATAAAGAGACATACCTGACAAGTTCCATAGCACTGGAAAAATTAAGTGTTCTTAAGCATAGAGAGCAAAGGGCAAAGATTTCCAGGCTTTCTAATGTGTGTGGCTGCTCTTATCACCACATCCCTTCCCTCCTAATACTCATGTCAAAAAACCCAAAATAAAACAAAAGAAAAAACCAGCATATTTTCAGAGGATACATTTTGCCCAACAGTCCACAACAGCAGGACTGGTGGTCAAGACTACCCCTTGCTCTCAGTACAGTCTATTTCCTTAACATGTTTTCTGCACCCAAAACATTCATTAAAAACTTTAAAACTCCACCCAGTCAAAAATTTTTTAAAAAGCACACATGTATACAGGATATCTAATGCCAAGACAAGATCAATCCTCTTGTAATGATTTGATTTTTAAATTTAGAACCAGAAATAGACAACTTCGTAATTGTATTGTTCTCATTTTAAACCTCTAGTCCTTTAAGTAATTATTCTTTCCACATGCATCACACTGAAAAACAATTGTAGAGGTCTGAGGAAAGCCAGCACCTGCAGGAAAGGGTTTAATCCGGCAACTGCTGGTGTTGTTGAGTTACTCAACACATAAATCTCTTATTAAGTCCCACCTCTTTCCTGTAGTTCTAACCGTTGGAGTTTGAGAAAACAGACCTCGTTTCATGCTAAACTCCCACCACGAAGCAGCTGAATCTCCTGCATTGCTTAGGATACTGTTCGTGAGAGCAGACTTCACATGGAGTCATGCAACATCCTGTTCCAAGCCAAATGCTCCAGATGGGATATGTTTCACTGCTGCCTCCCCCTCCCCAGCCCATTTAAGCTTGTTCTTTTTTCTTTGAAAGCATTTATCCCAAACTGATGCTATACCAGCATGCTAAAACTGACCTTTTAAGAAAAATACAGACAACCCAAAACGTACTTAAAATCTAAATGTCTTTACTACAAAAAAAAAAAAAAAAACCCACACCATCTACATTATCAAAATATTTCCATTAGCTAACCAATTAACAAAACTATGCATATAAGAAAATAAATTACTTGATGCAGCTCTATACTGCAGGAAAATCTGCCTTGTTTCAAAAAGTTTACTAATCATTTAAAAGCTTAAAATTGTCACGCACGTTACTAATCTAATGGAAGTTCTCATCGACATAACAAGGAAAAAACTGTCTAGTCTGCTGATCACTCTGAATGCTGGCAATTTCTCAAACATCTGCTAAAGGTCAGATTTCCACTGCATGGAACCAATCAATGAAGCTACACAACACTCCCAGCACCATTGGAAGTGCCAAACAAAGACCACTGTTTTACATAAGCAAAGAAACTCAGCCTGAAATCTTCCAAAACACTACCAGCAAAGTCTTCGCTCCCGTCGCCACATAGTACTTGTCTACCTGGCAGTGGCTGTTAAGATTTATTCTGGTTTTGCTTTTTAGAGCAGAACCGAGTTATTTAATGCCAGCCCGTTTTTCCACATTGTTAAATAGCGGGCAGCTGATACCACATACAGAGAAACATTATGGAGGTAAAAAAAGAATGTATATTCAAACAAAAGGGGGCTTTATTTAAATGTTAATCAACATAAAAACAAAGTTTCAGAAAACTGAATATTGACAGAATTGACGCCTTTGTTTCATCTCAGTGACTTCAACAATCCTCCCCCTCCGAGTTATAAAAAACGTCTCAGACTTAAACACCAGCCTGAAATCATAAAATTCTGCCCTAAAATCCTTACTAAGCAACCTCAGAAATATAATCCCAATATCCTAGCAGATTAGGGAATTGTTGGCTCCTGCTAAAAACAACAATGCTCTTTATTTCAACATCTTATCACGTGTCATAAAACTGGCACTTTAGCAAGAGTCCACACAGAAGAAATAAGTGATCAATTCCAACGCTGCTGAAAAGCTGAGCTTGTTTTATTTTTACACATAAAATGTTTTTATATTTAGATAATCTGGCACTGATTTACAAGAAAGGCCTTCTGCACACAGAAGAGAAGGGCCAGTAACAAAGCAATCTGACTGAATTCAGGGAATTATTTTACGTTAATTGTGTGTCACTAAGTAATCTCCAAACTACAATTTTAGGCTTCTTGAATAAAATACACCCAGTGGTGCTCAGTTAGCTCCTGACCCCCAGCCCTTCTTGCCACAGCTGGGACAGAGCTACCAAACGGTCCAAAGACCAGCACCCGAGAGGCACCAGAGCCCTCCTTCCAGAGCCCGCTCCCTGGGCAAATCCAGCAGCAGCACCATGCCAGGAATCAGCCCATCAGGCTGGAGAAGGGGGGGCCTGTGTGAAAGGAGGGGCCTGCACAGCAGACACACACAGCGGGGCATGGGAGAAGGGACCAGCACTCCCACACCAAAATCAGGCTCACTGGAAAGGGCAGAAACAGCAAAACAATGAAGTGCAGGCTGCTTCTACAGACACCTACCAGAAAGCTTTAATGCTATGATAAAACTTGTATTATCCAAGACACAAAAATGAAATTATTAAAATTGAATTTAAATACATCTCTCAAATAAGAGACTCTCTGTTAGTTGGTTTGGGGTTTTTTTTATTATTGCCTTGTTAAAGCTGAACAGCAGTAGGACATGGGGATATTTCAAGGAGACAGTTATTTCTCTGTGTTAGTTACACTTACTCTTTGA
>VYZQ01024034.1:25568-36524 GCA_013400655.1 Mystacornis crossleyi
TTTTTTTTATTATTGCCTTGTTGAAGCTGAACAGCAGTAGGACATGGGGATATTTCAAGGAGACAGTTATTTCTCTGTGTTAGTTACACTTACTCTTTGAAAAATGCATTCGGCTCCTTTGAGCAGCCTTTATTCCTGATTGTTTCCTGTCTCACCTAGCTGTTAGTGTCTGGGCTGATCCCATTTTTGTGGGACACTTAGGGGTACATTTCAAAAAATGGAAGGCAGCCCCAGAAAGGCCCATCAGTATCCAACTGTCTCCTAACTTTCAACCATTCAACCAAATCTCCATTCAAGAGAAGCCAAGAAAATGAACAAACATCTGTATGAGATGCTTCAGGGAATCGCACAAGGGCCAAGAAAAGTTTCTGTCGTGCTCTGCGTTTCTTTCAGCAGGTCTGTACAAGCTGCCATTGCAAAGGGATTTCTTCAAATGGTGTTTAGAAGCAGAGTTATTGCCCATAAGGGAAGATGCAGCAATACACACATCAATGGGAAATCATTGTAAGGATCTCAGATCAATGACAGCTTCCAGAATTTGGGTGCTTTTATATATGTGAGCATTACCAACTGCATTGAGATACTTGAGCACAGATTTTATTTTTTAAAATATTGTACTCAAGAAGCAGCCTGGCCAGAAGGGAACAGAGAATATAAACCTATACGAACCCAAAGTACTTACATTAGTTCACATCTCCAGGCACATGTGTGTGGAGAATACTGGTCTGGCATTCCTATTACTTACACTTCTACAGAAGGCAGGACAAGGCATGCTTAACTCTCACTTCTGAAATGGAACTGTATTAGTAACAGTCAGCAGAATTTACTTTTGGGAAAGATACTGAACAGGGTTAATTTCTCCAGCTTTCAGAACAGGTATGTCCACCACTACCTCAGAGAGGATGCCAGTTTCCAGGGACTTTCTGATGACACAGTATTACCCCACAAAGCAGTAAATTAAGTGCCTGCAATGCCTGATAAATGTCAACTGCACATGCAGAGTGCACCTACACTACCTTGACTGATTGAGTGTACAGCTTGGCCATTACCCCACAAAGGAGGAAGAGGGATGTTAGAGGAGAGCCAGAGGATCTGTAAAGACCAGTTTTATGAGTGCAGGCCAACTGCCAAAGCATTTACTTTGAACTCTGTGTTACCGTGGCTACGACAGCTTAAACCCAGCTCAAGTGCATCTGCTCTGCACTGCAGTGCACACACAGAAACTGGTCAGCTTGCTCTGCTGCAGTCTAATGCCACTCACTCAGGCTGCTCGTAGGGAATTCATGAGAAGCAAATTATTTTAGCCGTCAGTAACAGCCCTCAGTGACACACCTAAGTCACAATGTAACCTTGTACCTCAATTAGGTAGAGAGAAAAGGGGGGGAAAAGCTGCCTAATTGCTGCTTCCACAAGAGCTGTGTAGTGCATGACTAACCCAAGGAAAGCACAAGTAGGTCACCATCCACTGTCCTGGCTTCACATAGTTGGGAAGGCGTTCAGTACTTAAACCTCAGATTTAAAGCTTCTAGTCATGCATAACTATGGCTATCCCCTACAGAATTACAGCACTTATTCATTCTGTACTGAATGGATTTCTTTAAAAGAATTTTCAAAAGTTCACTAGTTCAAAGGATGTAAAAAGTTCTTTAAATATGTGCTACCAGAACTGCTCCTCAAATCAGCTCCATTCATGTATATTTAAGATTAGCATCTTACAGTTTATTTAGTGAAATAGAGAAAAATTTAGATTTAGCAGTAATTTTCTCCCATGGCTCTTCAGAGAATGAAGAATAATGCTCTCCAGAGAACCTTTTAAAACAACTGCCCTTTTTCTACAACAGCTGCCATTTACTTACACCCTCAGAAGGATGAATGCCATAGGCTGCCTCTCAGCAAAGAATAACTTACCTCGCTTTCATCCTTTCTCAAAGTCATCATCTCTATCCCTACAGATAGGAAACCACTTTCTCCCCTGGGGGCAATTGGCTTCATTCCCAGTAGCAAAAACAGAAGGCAAGTAGTGACCATCTTTGTTCAGGCAGTTGTGGCTTCAGTCAGGCTGAAAAATGAGACGTTGCAGGCACAATGGAGGGAAATGCCCTTTTTGGATCCTTTTGCTAAAAATTAATCTCAGTCCTAAACATCCTCAGAGGTGCTGCATCTGAATGGGCCAACAAGATGGACATGCAGAAAGAGGAAACAGATACACATGGTGGGGGGGGGAGGAGGAAGAGAAAATTCAAGAGTTCATAAAGTATCAAGAATGAAAATAAACTGCAGGTCTTGTTGCCCTGAGTCAGTGAGGCAAAGCAGCTGTAAATCTGTCTGAACCAGCTCTGCATTCTCCAGTTGCTTTATAGCTCCAGAAGGCATAAAACAGCTATCACACGCCAGTCAATCTGTCCCTCTGACTGTCAGAAGTCTACTTTATTTAACACAGGTTCAGTCTTCAGGGATTCTCTTTTGTATGAACACTGGATAAGAACACTGCCTACACGGAGTGTCAAAGATGGGTCAAGCCAAAGAAACTGCCAGAAGAGAACTACATAAAGACTGAAGTGAAGTCACTCGTTTAGAATCAAAGGCAGCATTTTACTGGGGGAAGAGTGGGGGGCAGGGAAACACTGACACGTGGACGAAACGACAACGACTTACAAAACAATCTTTAGAAGTTTAAAATCTCATTAATTGTGCTTACCATAACTGACTGCACAGTCGGGGAAATGCACACTTTAACAACAGACACAGGCAATTCCACTTTTCTCAAAATTCCTGTTAAAAATTGCTATGCAATTGTCTATTTAAAATACTAACTGGAAGTTTATGGTATTACTACGCCAGTTGTTCGTGTGAAGATTATTTTCTTCCCCCATCCTAAAATACCACTCAAACTCTCTGCCTGAACTTAGTAGTCCTCAAGATTTCGCTGCAATGCATAGAACTACGAAGTGTGGCAGGTAGGATTATTCTGCTGAGCTGACAGAGCATTACCACTTCCTGACAGCCTACTGCTTCATTTTGTAGTCTTGATCTTTAATTGCATTCATATTGTTTTATATTCCTTGATATTCCAGTGCAAAATGTAATTAAAGCTAAAGACTGATACACGATACTATTAATTAGAGCTGTCAAGATGCTTTTATCTCAGAGATACCTGCAGGACTTTTGCACTTTAGTTTCATACCTTCTTGAAAATTTTGAGAAGCATACTAGGCAGCCAGCTAATTTAATGGGTTTTATTTCATTACATATTCTTGCATGTAGCACTTGCAATACTCCCTCCTCTCCCCACTTGCAAAGACGTGAATACTCAGTTATGAGAAAGCTTAATTGAAGTATCAAAAAGAAATCAATTTAGAAAGCATAATTACACTCTGATCTGTGAGCACACAAACACTTAGATTCCTACTTAAACTGTCAGCAAAGGCGGCAGTCTGTAAAGTTAATCAAGCATGTCATATAAAGTAACAATTAGACCAATTTACTCCTTCAGAAGACAAAAGAGCAGAATGGGAAAGAAAAAAGGAACAGAAGCCAAAGTCCCCAAACTACCAAGGGAACTGAGAGGAAGCCCACACTGCATGTCCAACAGCTGGGCAGAATCCAGAAAGCAGAACAAGTGCTCGCAACGTGAACACCAACAGGTAAAGGCAGAATGGCCATCATACACGTGGTGCCTCTTATTTCACTGGAGATAAAAGGGGATTAGTGTAACATCATCTGCTTACACCGGTCAGGAAATTAAACTATCACTCGGTACGCTTCACGTGGTACAAAGAATATATTTTTACAACAGATGCGCAAATGCAATAAATCCACGTTTACTGCAAGGAAGAGGTTTCCCCATACCCAAGCTTGCAAATGCCAGATCTCATCGCTGCTCTGGCATCAGTATGTGGCCAGTAATTCACAGACTATGCAGGGCCAATTAATCAGCCAAGTGACAAATTAACCAACATCCAAGAGCTTCAGCACAGCTGACATACACTCTAACTACTGCTACAGTACAACCTAAAAACATTAGCATCTTTTAAGATATTTTTTGAATGAGTATAACTTCTGCTTAATATACCCAATTATACTCACTACCTATTAGTGATCAACTCCAAGAATTAGAGATCTGTCCCTTGCAACCCAATGGCTGAGAGTCTTAGAGGTCTCTTATGCAGACTAAGAGAGCAAACTTCAAAATGGCAACAGGTACTTACTTGTACAGCTGCACTGGTTCTTCCACTTGGGTGCTTCAACCCCAGAAAACAAAGGGGAAGCATCCAAACAGCCCCAAGATACCCTGTTTGTACCTCTTTTCAATTCAGTGCTGTTCATCCTGTATGTGTGCAGTACCTCACCGGTTTTGGTATGGTGACAATTCCCTGATTCTATGAACACAAGCATATTCGGGACTGTTTGACAGACAGGCAAAAGTATTGCAATTACCAAATCTGACAAGAAGGCTTCCTTTATTCTTGCCTCCCAGAAGTAGCATCTTTCCATATTTCTTTAAATACCCAGGCAGTATTTAATAACTTCTCAGAATAGCATCACATAAACCTACGAACTGTAATCATCGATTTCTTATTTAATCCATCTATCAGCTGGCCTGCCAGTACAATTTCTCTGAAGAAATGAGCTGAGACAAAGCAGCATCGTATGGTCAGCTAAATCTCAATGTGTGGAGGGGAAGAAAGGAAAAAAGAAACAAATCCCAATGATTAGCACTTCAAAGCTTTTTCTAGAGAACTTTGATGTCTCAAAGTCTACTTACTGTCCCAAACAGCATTCAACACGAGATAGAAATAAAGGCACAAATGCAAATACTAAGGTATACCACTGGCAACAACGAATGCTGCATTGGAACATTTGCCTGGGTTGTGTTTGTGCATAGCTTAAGCCTGACAAGCAGTATGGACAAATTCCAAGTCCTTAATTCTTACAGAAATCCAATTAAATATTTAAATTTCCCTTCCACCTGCAAGAGAAAGCATTGAAGATCTAACAAAAACTATACTCCATATAGAAGGGACTTTGGTCATTTAATATTTGTTTAGTCTCCTCAGTTTATGCTACCATATATTGAAATATGATTTTGCCATCACCTGACAGCAAAGACTTCAAGAAGGATGAAAAGGTTTCACTAAGTCTTCAGTTTTGATTTGTTATTACATACCCTGAAGTGTCTCATGATGTTTCAGTAGTAAAACTTCAGTTTCTACAACATTTTCATGCCAGAAATTATCAAGAAAATTTGTGGTAGTGCAATTTTGAACCACATTACCTGGGTGCACATATTTTTTAAAGAAATCTGTTATATTCTTCACATCACATAGATAAACTGCTCCAGGAATTTGATCTTGCTTCAATTGTTTATATTGAATTACAGTAGCTTATAAAAGACACACCTTTCACATCTTTCACCGCTTTCTTACAGTTTTGATTTCGTTTTTTTAAAACATTTTTTTCCCCAGAAGCACCAGACAACTGTGTGGTTTCCTATGTTCCCGAATATACTTCCATTGTATTACCCTGAATTCCCTGGGAGCTGCAAAACTGAGCTTCCTCCCATAACACATTCCAACCTCTCACTACATCCCAGAGCTTCTTCCTCTCTCAAGCTGTGATCTTACCTCTGCTCCACTGTCCTGTAGCTTTATCCGGCCGGGGTGCTGGGGATGTGACAGCACGTGCTGAGGCTTAAGCACATACATGACTGCACAACTGGTTTGTGACCAAATTAAATCATCACCTGCTGAGCTCCCTGTGCCTTTGTATGCAAAGTGTTAATTTGGACTCTCATCCACTTACTGAACATCAGTTTTCACTGAATTCTCTGTCTTTAGTTACCATAGTTTCACGCACCACATATGGCACTGTAAATGGTCAAGGGATTCAAACATCAGCAAAAAGGGGCAGAAAAACAAGGCAAAATTATGGAAACGCTTAAGCTTCTACACCCCGTCACAATTTTCTTTGCATCTGTCCTAATACCAGCCTGGAATAAAAAAAAAAACCGAAACAACACATACCTGAAATAAACTTCGTAAGGCAAACTGCTGGAGACCTTTGCCCTTGAAGGACATGGGTAGATGTGCCCACCAGCACAGTCCTCCAAAACTACTGGTAAGAGAAGCTGGTAGAGCTGGAGGAGAGGGGGCAGGGATAGTGAATCTAAATGTTGCAGAAAAGAGGAAATTCTTGTCTATCATGAGAGATGTGCACAGCAAACCAGATTCTCCAAGTACAGATGGGTTTTTTCCAATGAAGTCTAGAAACTTTTCCAATTTTCTAGTTTAATCGTGGAGAGATGGAATGGTTCTTATTATACATAATAGCGTTAAAGCAGCAACACCAGACTATGTACACACCCTTGGACATCCAGTATCTACTACACTCTGCAGTCCTTGCTTCAAACCATGATACTACAAATTGAAATGCCTGTAAAAATGGATAAGGAAAAGTGAAAAATCTCAGCACTACACATCTAAATCCTTTCTTTTACTATATAACCATTTCTCAGGACAGTGTATCTACTACCTAGTAACTGCCTCCCACCCACCTACGTTAACATTTATAGAGCACGAAAGAACAGGGTTTCTATGCATTCTTGACAAACTCTTGGCCAGACACCCAAATACTTTTAGAGAGCAGACCTTGAAAATTATGTTTCTGCCAACTGAAGGGGAAAAAAACTCCTTTCTTCTCCTCAAGTGTGTGACTATGGTACATATAATTCATCTTTTTAAGGGGGACGTCTAAGCAGCAATAACACATAAAAACACACTAGGAAAAGAAGCTCCTGGGTGGATGACAGGGGAGGCACAAACTAACTTCAAATACCCTTCTTTGAGAAGAATCAAACCACTGTAAAACAGCAAAAATCTATACAAAGCCATACATATAAGCTGTATTTTGAGTATCTCCTGCAATCTCTCACAGGCTCCACTAATCTTGGAAATTCAAGTCTGACTTTCCAAGCAGGCCAGAAGCCTTGCCACCCAACAGCAACACCGATCCCACTACGAACGGGAGCAATACAACGTTCATCAGCACCGTGGCACGCGGGGTTGACAGCTGGGGGTCAGCTGGAACCAAGAGCCCCCGTGTGCTGCCCCACCACTGGGGACAGCGGCATTTCCCAAGCCATCGCAGTCACTTGTTTGGACTCACTGCCAAGAAAAAGCTGAGCACGGTAAAGGTAATGATTGAAACACTTTCTCGGGGCGGGGAGAAAAAACCCTCGACAACAATAAACCCCAAAACTCGAACTCCCACATCTAAGAGTGGGGGGTTTAAGTCTTTTAGGAAAAAAAAATCAAAGACATCTTGTGAGAGCTAAAACATCAAACAGCTAGCTGCTGCCAGGTCACCACACAAAACGAGTCACTTCCTTCCCCCTTCAGACACAGCATCCTAAAACACTTTGAAATGGGTTAGCATGTTGTCTGCGAGAGCCAGAAATTCAAAAAGTCAGGAAAGCCAGCAAACCTGGTAACCTGGCAAGCTTCCTCCTGCAAAAGGACACTTGACATAGGAATACTGTACCTGCCCAGCAGTACTAGGTACAGAAATACTACAGAGCTCGTTGATTTATGTGTGCACAAAGATATTTTCATACAACTGGCAAGTCGGGACCCGTAGTGTAATTTAGCCCTTCTGTGAGACTGCCAAAATGGCAAGAGCCAGGCATCAGATTTCTTCCAACAATTAAATGGGTCAGACAGAAACTACCGATCAACCTTCTCCCAGGGAACAAAAAAATCCATAATAGCAATAGGTTTATGATGAAGAAATGGAATTTACTATTAGGAGAAGCTAGCATTTTAAAGGCAGATCATCAGTGCATTAGTCTGCAAACTACCACACCTAACAGCCGAAAGCAAAGTCTAAATAGAGACTCTCCTGATTAATTTCATTTTCCTGCTGCTTAGAATCAACACCGGCATGCAACAGCAGTCAACAGGAACAAAATATATGCCTACATGACCAGGAAAATATCGATTAATTCTTTTTTAAGTGGAAGGAATTAAAAACACTTTGGAAAGCTCATGCTAGAAGATGGAGTAAGCAAGCAAGCAGTAAAGAGGAATAGGTTTTGCATGAGAAAGGCAAAGATTATTTAAGTCACGGAAGCAAGTTAAACCCACCATACTTGAACGATGTATTTCTGTAACACCGCATATCCAAATGCAATTGGAAAGGACTGGATCATGAAGACATCATAAAAAAGGACTAAATATAGTAGCACTCTTTTTAAAATGCTTGCCAACATTGAGTAGGTGAGAAAATGCGGATCTACAAGTGGAGAGCAATAAAAACAACTACAGTTTAAGGTTCCTTAGGTTTTTTACTTCCCTACCAATAGAACTTTGAAGATGTTTGCCATCAAATTTGCGAACAAAGCTGTCTACCATGTCTACTAGATAACCTCCAGGGAGCAGACCGTAACTCCTTGTCAAAGTGAGTTTAAACTTCTTGAATAACGTAACTACGACAGCAACAACATCATTTTATTGCAGTAAAGAATATCAGTTGCAAGAGGCTCTTTCAGGTACACTTATACTGAATTCATATTCTAGAACTATATTTTTAAAATTACATGAAATCATAAGAACGATTCTGCAGTTTCAGTAAATCTACTTAAATATTGAAATAGAAATTTGTATCTGCTTCATCTCTGCCAACAGCATTTACGCCACATTATAATCACCTCAAAGTTATGCTAAAGTAGTAACTACACTTCCAGTTATTTTCTAACTCTGGATCCTACACATAACATATGCATGCATTCAATGTGAGTTCAGGCAATTCTCCTCAGCAGCCTCCGTTAGGGGTCACACAAGCCCCTCCCTGCCCTCAGCTCCCAGGCTCAAGCACAGAAGGGTCAAGGCAACCCACATGGGCCCCAGTGCAAATAAAACTGAGCTGCACGAGCAGAGGGCAAATCGCTGGATCCACAAGTACAGAACATTTCTAAGCACAATAGTTATATTAAGTAACAGCTTTTTGCTCAAGTATCCGTGCATGTGACTCTTACTTAGCAGCTTGGTCGTGTAGGAGATGGAAGCTAGAAATTCATCTGAAAGATCAGAGAGGCAACTCTCACTGCATCTGTTCTCAGTGCTTCCATCAGCACATTGTTTGGTTAGTGCATACATGAAGACCACGTAGCCTCTCTCCAACCCCTCACCACAGGGACCTCACCAAAATAAGCTATGAAGACAGTCTGAGACCCAGCTGAATAACTTCCAATATACAGTGGAGCATTTGTTGATATCATTCCTTGTTATGCCTCAATCTGTAATCCACTTCAGTAGTGTGTGCCAAAAACCGCTCCTTCTACAACCAAAAGAAACAAAACAGTTTAGGCTTTAAGCAAACAGATCCTGCTCCACGCAAACCCAGCATTTCAGAAAATCAGACTCTATCACTCTGCTTCATCCTGACAAGCAAGAGGGAGGCACTTTGGACTGAAGACAGAGAGGTTCAAAGACAACTTGAGAAATCTTAAGCGTGATTGCTATTCCGTCAGTAATGCTGTAACCACAAATATCTTGCTGTACAAGGTCTGGTAAACAAAACCAGTGAGGCTGGGCCAGAACTAGGGAGATTACCTGGCCGTTGAACAGACACGGAAGAGAAGTACACAACAGTCAAGCCAAGATCCACATCCAGCACTGGGCTTTTCTCCTGCCAGAATACAGGCCTCTCCAGGAGCAGCTGACCTACTCCAGAGTTACTCACTTGAGGGGGCAGCAGGCTCACAATACACTGTGTATTTTATGAACCAGAGGTTCTGCCACAAAGATTGGCTCATTTGTCAGTTGCTCCAACCATAAAATGTTTCAGATCGACAACTAACCATTCCCACAGCTGGACTGCTTTGGAAAAGGTATTCGTCTCCCTGTTCATATAACACTGACCTAACCCAGCTGTTTCTCACAACATCTCCATTTTCCACATAGATTCCTTTTGTTTACAGGTGGTTATTTTCAAAACAGCCCATATGAAAGTTAGTAATCACTGATCAAATGACTGTCAGGCAATGAAAGAGTGAATATATTTCTGAGACAAATGTCTTCTTACTTTGTTCACCAGTGAAAAACAACCTGTCTTACATCTGCCTTTTTAAAAAAAGGCTGATGCACCAATGCAACCCTTGTGAGCAGCATCACGTATACACATAACTGAATGCATGCAATGACATCTATTTAGCGCTAGTTGTGGGTGGCTTTGTAAGCTTAATAACAATTAGCTTTGCATTTGAAATGTGTCCCGATGGAAACCTTTCGCTTTCTGGAACCCCAAGACTGCTGCAGAAAATTACGGACTGGGACAGCCAGATTTAACCTTGTAACACTGACCGGCAGGTCTCTACAGAAAACAATCCTTAGTCAGGATGTTTCAGGCATCCTCCTGTCAATGGATAACTACACCTACAGACTTTGCTACCAAAGACAGCCCATAAAATTTTGTGGGCTGCTTAACCACAAAGACATGCAATAAGTAAAGTATTTGAGTCTTTAAACCATACCAAAGTTTTCCCTGTTTTTGCAGTAAGTGAAAATTTGTTCAAAGGAGAGTTATCGCATTATCACCTAATATCCCTTGAGGAACAGCAAAGTATTGCAAATCAGAAATCGATCTTTGCAGTAATAGCAGCATCTGCAACACCAAGAGACTGAAGCATTGGTCTGGCAATTAACTGTTACCCAGAACAATCTGGCAAAGTTTGCTATCAAGCTCCCTGTTGGTTTGACAAAAGAACTGGTGAATGTTTCCCCAGTGAATTTTCAGGACAACTTAATAATAAGTTGTACTTAATAATGAACTGTTCTGCCTAGAAAATAAGAGGGGAAAGGAAAAGAGAAGAGGAGAAAAAGTTATTGACATCCATCTGCCCATGAGATCAAACTTCTTATGCACTGTTGTTTTAATTTTTAATTGCCATGACTGCTAGAG
>VYZQ01024034.1:43833-62189 GCA_013400655.1 Mystacornis crossleyi
CATTAAATGTGCTTTGAAAACCCAGCTAGACAACCTACAATAAAGCTTCATAGCCTCAATTATTCAAGAGACGATTATTACTAGATTATCTAAATGGATTACTTTTCCTGCCAAGAGTCCCGAACACTATAGCTCAGAATTTTGCTGTGCTATGTACTGTACTGGCAAGTAGATAGCCATTTCTAACGTCAGAAGCCGAGATTTTCCTTTCTGTGATTAAGTTCATCAATAAACCAGAACAGGATTCACCAGCAAGTGCCAATTACACAGGATCCGCAGCTGCCTTGCATCTGCAGTGCAGCAGTTCATTTGCCTAAGTAAACTCCAGAGTTTTGGTACTTAACTGGCAACAGGTTTATTAGCCCAGAGTGCCACATTAGCAAAACCAGCTCTGGAACAAAGGTGGGCAAAGACCAGCTAAGACACGAGCTGGGCAGTGCTCTGTGACCGCAAACACAAGCGATACCTGAGCATCCAACCCACAAGTTAGTGCAACCTACGGTTCGTCAGGATTCTCAGCCAATGCACAACAACAGGTTAACCTGCGAGGAGGGCCGATGGTGAATAAACAGATGATTATTTAGCATAGAAGATCATGAATCAGTTCAGAGTTTTGTTTCAGAGGGTTCTCTTTCACACAGAGTACTGAGCTGGCTTCTGTCCCAATGCTTAGCAGCTACATTAGCGCCAGACAATGACTTGCCAGCACATCTAATGCCACCACAGTAAACACATTCTGCAACACAGACATCAAAATCCCGGGATCTTGCACCTGCACTTTCCAGAATGTAACATTCCTCATCCAAGGCACTACGTGCCTAATGGAAGTTAAGCAGCCGCAGTAATAGTGGAGCTCATTAAAGAGACATTTACAAAGGACAGAAATATCCAGCTGCCAGAGCAAGACATTCAGAAAATAACAGTCTCTGCTCTCTCTGCCCTCATCCACAAGGGAAGCCTACAAAACGTATTTGGAAAAATGAGCCTAGGAAGAAACTTCGACGAACACCAAAAACCATAAGCTCAGTAAAGTGCCATAAACCCAGTATTTTACTCCCCTCTTCATGTTCCAAACAACCAATGTTTTTTCTTTTTAATTTTCTGGAAAATAAACTTATTTTAGCACTTCTTTCACTCCCTCCTCCCATCCCCTCAACCCCACTGCTTTCATTTCAAAGACTCAGATGCTGGAAAGCACATCGAGGTTTTACCCACCACCTACAACAAAACATTTAATAATACCTTTGAAACTTGGTTTGCCTACACCCTAATACAACCACACAATAATGCCCATCTTTCGAGAGCTCCTATTTTTTCTTAACACATTTGCTAAATCTAGATGACCTCCCTTCTCAGTAGCCCTTTTAACTGACAGCCTATTATATATACACATAGCATAAGCACAGGATACAAAAGCTGCGGGTTCACCAAGGTTTTACCTTACAAAGGCAGACTCCCTCCCATCACAAGGCACAAACACGTAACCAATTCTCCGAGCAGGGAGTTGAAGAAAAGTAGAAACTGGGTTTAGTTACAGAGCTAAGTTTTGCACTCAATCATAGTTCAGCACATCTACCTCCAGAGACCCAGACACTGCAACAGAACTGACTCATACTCACAGTTCCTCTACCTGTGCTCTCTGACAAAGCCCTGAGACCCACCGTGAGTACCGCTCATCACCTACTGGCTCTGCCTCGTTTACTGCCTGATACTTCCGATGCTCCTTTTCAGAACCTGGAACCAAACTGATTTCCTATTTTTCTTTAAGCACAATGAGAGAAAGATTGAGACAGAAGTCTAGATACTGTCTATTTTAACATCTTGTGGTGGTACTTAAGGCTATGTTGATTTCTTCAGATACACCCATTTTCAGGACTCCTACATCTCAGTCCGAATGCCCGAATTATTACAACCCACATTTGTGAGTGGGAGCTGAAAATGTGGGAAAAAAAAATTTTTAAATCTTCTTTTACAACAGCAGTCCTGTAGGCTTAATTAAAAAAAAAAAAAAAAAGACAAAAAAAAGCAAAGAAAAAATCCCCAAAACACAAGGGATGACAGAGTCACTGGCTTAACAGCACTCAAATTCTTTGCCAAGACACAAAATTCTTTCTGTTCCTGCCTATTTTCCCTAGACACCTCCACCTCCTCCTTCCCATTAAACTAAACCAATATGTTCACATAGTTAAGCGTTCCAATAACTTGGTCAATATAAAATATTCATAGTAGTTCCAAATCTATCAAATTAGGATAAATACTCCCTCCCAATTCAAGAAGCATAAAGTCTCAGAGAACTGCAAGCACACCAATGCTGCTTCTTCTCCGAGCAACTCCCTAAGGTTGCCTTCCTGGGGAAGAATTAAGAACTTAATTGTGAGGGCATTCAATAACAGCACAGTCCAGATTTCACCATGTTTTACCACTTTCACAGGTTGGAAATGTTAAAACAAGGAGGTGTCACAAACCCTACTTAACACCTAAAATTTTGTTAGGCAAAACTGAATGAATACAGATCAGAACATATGGAGTACTTCTTCTGTCTTTCTTGAGGTAACCCACAGAAGTGATTAGCTTGGCTTGTGACCAATGTGACATCTTGACAAATCAAGTCACTTCCTCACACAAAAAGGATCTCAACTATTACATGTTTAGGCAATCCAGATTAATTTGATTATTACTCAACTCCTCTGTCATTCCCAATTATTAAAACCTCTACAATGAAGTCAAAACCAAGGGGTCTTTGCTGCATCTATAACATAAAACACAACTGGCATCACAAGTGATATATGTAAAAGTCTGCTGGCAACTCAAGTTACCACCGACCTCTGCCATCAAGGTGTCAGTGACGGTGGGCCTACTAAATCGTCAGAAAAACATTCAAATAAAGTGATTCCAAAGCCTTTCGGATTGAAAAGGTATTGCTAGCATTCAAACTTTGAGATCAGTATTCACAAACTTTCAACAGAAATACCTCGTTCCACTTACCACTTAGTTTCCTAGACCACAAATTATACGCACGCAGTTCAAAAGTCACGAGTTTAATCCATTTCAAAAATTATTGCCTGAGTTGATACCACAGAAACAAAATGTGTGATAGAAATGAAAAATACATTCCCTGTGCTGGGGGAAAAGAAAGTTCAGAATGTATTTATAATAGGAGCTGAATCAGAGTGCTTAGCACAATCCTATGGTTAGGGTCACAAACCCATTAAAACTCCCTCAGTTTGCACCTCGAGCATACCGTGCTTAAGACAGAACTTCCAGTGTTCATCCCAATACTATTTCTTTCTATCAGCTCCTTCAAGGTCCTTATCCTTACTTATCTTTAAGTCCTAGCCTAGGTTTGTACTTCAGTTATTACATCATTTTTTCCTTTGGGCTTCACAGAATTCTGCTCACACACGGCACCTCACAGTGCTGTTATACAGTAATTGTATAATCGTTCATAATGACAGTATCTGTCTTTTCTACATCATTTTGCCTCTTTTCTCTATTAATGTAACATACTGAGATTTTGGTTTCAAAGTCTTCAGACTCAGCTACAAAATGCCAAGTCCCACTCCTGATGCATACTTAGAATCTGTCACCAGCTACATTAAAAAAAAAAAAAAAAGGAAAGGAAAGGAAAAAAAGGGAAAAATCCATTTCAACCTGCCACCTTTGAGTTTTATCCCTGGCTAACCTTCATGTTTGACAGACAACCGAGAAACACCAGTTTTTGAGAGCTATTTTTGCTATACACCTCAAAAACCTCTCCTACTCTCCTCTGTTGAAAGATTTCCCAAAGGTTAGGCTGCTGGACACAAACATCATTATGGCCATCATTATAACCTCATTTCAGCTCCTTGTCATTACGGATTTCAGAAACTCTGCAGCAGAGACAATTTTAGCTCTGTGTTTGCACAGCACCTACCACAGCGAGGTCTTGGTCAAAGAGTGTCCTACAAAGTAAACAGAGTTGCATGGACACAGAAACCGTAATCTCAGCAGTTCCAGAACTGAGACTTGGCAAAAGTTTCTCGTGGATTCACAGTCTATTTACCCTGCAACATCTCAGTCTTACCTTCAGGCAAACAAAATCACATACGCACAGGGCCATTTTCGAAGTTAACCACCCCCCAATCCTTCAGATCATCTTCAGCAAAAATACACCACTACTAAATCAATTTATTGCCCACAGAAGCAAAGAGCCAACAGACCTGGGTAACCATCTACCATTACCAGAAGCGACCTTTATGTCTTTTATTCTTAAATGAGAAATCAATAGTTTCAGTAGATTTGATCTTCATAATAAAAATAAAAGTTATTAGTTAGCTAACTATGTCTTATTTCCTGAGGGAAGGGAGGTTTACTGGAGTCTTCCAACTGTGAGGACAGGACAAGATGATTATGAGAATCCTGAAATACTCTAACCATAGAAAGATGCAATAAAAAGATATGATCTACAGCAGAAACTAAAATATAGCTCATCACTGGGGTAGTTGGGGTACAGGAAATGCTAAACAGGACTTGGTAAACATCAGATTGAGTGCTTTGCACAGGATGAGAGAAGATTAAAAGCAGTGTCAATAATTTTCACTCGTATTCAGAAAGATCTCAGTCTAATATGCTATTTTAAGACACCTTCTCCCTGCATAACACTTTGCATTGCCAATTTTCTCATGCTGGCTACCTTGGTTTGATATTTCTAAAATTAGACGGTACAAAAAAAACACAGAACACAGCAAGATGCATGGGGATATTATTTAACAGCACTCATTTCAAAGCACCTCAACAATGCCTTCTAGTTGCAATGACTGTGATATTAAGTGCTCTATGAAAGCGTTTAAAGACTTCTTTGCAAATTACTTTTATACATTACAACCTGTAGAAAAACTTTAATTGTATTCTTTTGCCCAGGCGTGCATTTCCCATAATGCACAATTCAAGTTATAGACCACTGCAAGCTGAAACCAATGGCACAGGCTAACCACCCTCCAAAGTGTTAACCCGTTTGGCATGGCTGCTAAAACAGGACTTCATTTTCCTCCAGAATGTTAGTAAAATCTTTCATTAGAGTATCTGAGTAAGTACTTTCCATTTTAAATAGTGTTGGAAAACAGATAAAAGGATTACATAGAGAAACAGAAAAAGACTTCAAAACACAATTAAACAGCATACACTGCCCCCTGGTCCACCGTTACTGCCCCCCATATCACCCTTCACCACTACAAGTGCCACAGACCACAAACCCAACCCCCTCAGCTCTCCTCTCCCAATCAGCAACACCAATGACACGCAGCAGAACTAAGTCCTGCACACTCCATTACACAAGTACTACAGCAGCAATTTTCAAGTGCTGTTGCAAAGCAGATATATCCATTTTCTTATGAAATATCTCTAGTTTTTAATCACATAAACGCCAATATTGGTAGGCAATACATCAATACCGCACAAATTTTTTTATTACTTTCTACTGTTGTTTCTAGGTGTGCGTATATACACACACACACACACATATATATATATAATTTTTAAGTATGTTTTCCAGTCAAGATTTCCTTATTAACTTTCAGCTACTGACAAATTTCAGTGGATCTGGATGTTTCTGCCCACAAATGAATTTCTAATGAGACTCGCAACAAACGCCTTGCAAATCCGTACACTCTACTGATGCTGAGCTGGCTGCCTGCCTAATGGGCAGGCCTGCAGTTCCAAACCTCCTGCTGCCACTGCCCAGCTGACAGGCCCAATAAAGAAAGGTATGGGATACTGATGTGGTGAAAAAAAACATCTGGTATTAATTAAAAGTAGTTTTCAGCAGAACACATATTCAAGTTAGACATCACTGTCTCATAAAGTCCAAAGGGAAAAAACCCACCAACTTTTCTATGCTGAAGAAAAAGGTTAATTCTGTAGCCTCACTGGTTCAGACAATAAGATCACGCTTCAACAGCCTGAGGGTGGATAAAGCTGCAGAAAGAGTTTGCACTTTACTAGACACCTGATAAACTAATCCCCTTCAAGGCTACCTGCCTGTTTGAGCTCTCATAACTGAAAGAATTCAACCGCAGCCTTAGTTAAAATCTTAGATTGAAAAAACCAGCAGAAAGGGAAGCCAATCAAGCAGCACAAATTCAGAGGAAATGTGAGTGCATTAGCACAGACACACTTGGAACCACTTTTCTGTGCGCCACAGATAGTCCAAACCTACCACAGTATCAGGCACCATCTCCCTCCACCACAATACGTTTTAGGGAAGCAGTTTCCAAGATCTAACTCTCCAGAAACTTTCTTACTCCCAGAATGATGCTGCTGTGTTATTATCCGTGGTACTTAGATCGCCAGCCTCTAGTTACCTGTGCCAGAAACCCTGCAATTCTAAGGCAGGTTTGAGCTCAGGCTCTCGGTCCTATACAGGCAGAACCAAGGAAGAGCAGCGCACGCCTGCGGTGTTACAAGTGAGTCTCCTTTGGCAGCCAAGATCTGACAAATAACAAGCAGATACAGCTAAGTCCTGGGAAGAGAAGTAAACAAAGCATTTAAGAATAGTCACAGAAACCCCCTCAGTTCTACAACTGACGTAAGAAATGTCTTCCAAACTGACAGCTTTAGGAACGAGAACTGCACATGGGCCAAGCTGTAATTAATTACACAGCAATACCAGCTTCATGTCTGTGCTCTGACCTTAAATAATAGATGCTTTTTCAGATTGCCTTTTTCCCCGAGTTTAAGAAACCACTAGGTTTGGAAAAAGCTATCAATTCAGGTACTGAACTTCAACATTTAGAGTTTCCTTGTTTACTAATTTCTTAATAATTCTTTGTGCTAGAGAATGGACCCAGAGCAGCCAAAGCCTCCCAGGAAGGGATGCTGCCTTTTGTGCAGACAAAAAGAGCCTTCCTTTTGTCAATTTACATCAAATTATGTACGGGTTTCTACATTCAAACCATCACAGTTCTCTCTTCTTTCCCTGCCTCCTGTGCTGATTGACCCATACCTTCTAGTTTCTGAACGTGCCTGCCCCGTCTTTTCATAGCAAGTCCTGATTACAGGAAGCTCAAGAACTGATAAAAAAGTTTTCAGGGGGAAAGAAAAAAAAAAGAAGAAAAGTTCTTTTCCATTCTTTCCTGCCTCCAAACACTAGCTAACTCAATCCTAAGATTCCCGTGGGCCATTCTGCATGTCCTTACATTGTCCTCTTCTTAACTGAAGACATACTTCTTAAAGTGCAGACCAAGACCAAAACCAGACGGCTGTAAAAAAGGAAGGAAAAACACAGACATAGAACTAATTGGTTATTTCAACTGAAACCTTAAACTCTTTCAAATATACCAGTAAACATTGCTGGAACACAAGTTCGAGGTACCTGGAAATGGGCAGTTACCATAATACAAAACACATCTTACAGAAGAACCTAAGAGGGTACTGAATGCAGTCCTTTTACCTCACTAGTTGTACCCAAGAACCCTCTGGAGATACAAACTTCTGCCATTTCAAAGGTACTGACTGGAGAGCCCTATTAAGTCCTGCCATTATTCTAGCAGAAAAGTAATGGATAGGCAAACTTAACACTTGACTTGTATTCTGAGTCACATTTGAAACTAAGCCAGTGAGCAGTGATCAATTTTGCCATGTTATAGAAACATGAGCCATGCTCAAATGCATTTGAAAGTTAAAAATTTTCAAAAATTAAAATTAGATTTCAGTAAATTCACTGTCAAAAAAATTTTGGCAGGGGAAAATATGTCAAGGTATACCTACATCTTACTTTACCTGAACAAGGCAATATTACAGAACTCAAAAAACCCCAAATGAAGCAGTACCAGCAAGCCATTTTTCTAAGCATCAACAGAAAGCCAAATCTTTTAATTTTAAATACAAAAATCTTTACAATCCTTTACTAAAGTACTACATTCAGTTACAAAAGAAACAATCTAATGGAATTATAAAGTTAGTCAATGAATAATTCATTAAACAAGATATTTCATTTTCTATAGTCTTAGGCTTGACTCACTAAATTGAAATCTTGTAAAAAGCAATCGGTAACAAAAGAAACGGATTAATTTAGACTACAAGCTTTTAAAGGAAAAAATACTACAAAGTAACAAAGCACTTGAAACATTTTTTATTCACAAAAAAATAGTTAAGTTTCTTTAAATGAGTCAAAATGTATTACCTCTTTTAAGATCACGCAGAAGGAGGTAAGTACCCCATTACACAGAAAAGCTACCTATTTAATTGAAAACGATCATGACATTATCTAAAAATATTCACATATCACATTCTGACCTATATACAGATTTTAAAATATGACAGTATACAGGAAGATCAGGTGTATTTAGGACAGCACACCTGAATTAACAGTTAGTAAGCCAGAAATACTCCATTATCACCTCCACTTTTTTTTGAAGCTTTACTCACTGTTTAACTGCTATTAAACAGATTACCACCAAGGTTTGACCAAAATCTGGGTATACTAAATGTAAATGCATCTCCTAGAGACAATTTTGTTACCAAAACTGAAAAGAAAAATCAACTATATACTCCAGTGAGGAAATAAATTAAAAGTTTTTAAAATTTAAAACTCATTTATAATGTTACCTTATTTCCAGGAAAAAAAAAATTAACGCGACAGTTTTAAATTAAATCTGTTCAAAACAACCTGCAGAAAGGGAATCATGTGAAGATACCCATCTTGGTGGAGATAGCCATTTAAGATAAGCAAACAATCTGCACTCTTTGGAATAATCTAATTCAAAGAGACATTTATTTGGACAGGGTTGGTAGGGACTGACAGAACAGATACCTCCTTGTCTCTTGGGTTAAGAAACAGTAAAGGAAAACTGCCACATTTATAAGCTCCAAGAGACAAGTACGAAGTCTCAGAGCAGAGCTAATAAAACCCTGAGTGCCATGCAAAAATAATGAAAAACTCACGAATGGCAAACAAGGGGTGACTGTGGACTTGTACCTCACAAGGCAGGGACCAAAGCATATCTGAAACAACAGAAGGGAATCCTGACTATGACGCACAGGTAAAGCCTGACCCTTCTTTGTCACAGCACGTTGAAAAGTTCACAGAGATTCAAAAAGATTTCCTACTTATTCATTTATGAGAAATCCAGGAAGGGCTACAAAACTCCAAGAGCTCTGCTGGATGAAGTCCCTGAGCTCCAAATCCCTGTAACAAAACACTGAGGAAGTGCAGCCACATGCCGGAACTGTAGAGGTGCGACAGCAAAGCATCACAACAGTTCTGAAGGCCACAGTACATCATTCCACTCAGTCTTCAATTATATCAGCTTTTGTCTTTTTGACTAAGATGTTGGCAACCAGACCACTGTTAGTTCCTAACTCCTTAAATCTCACCCTGGGTCTACAGCCCAAAACTCCTTAACCCCCCCGCTGAAAGCTGCTCACACCCTGTCTGGATTGCACGCGCTTGCTCCTGTCTTTGATGAAGACCAAGGCTGAAAAACTGAAGTCTTCAAGTTATGTTGTAGGAAGAACTAGTTGTAGGAAGAAAAAGTACAGATCAATGACAAACTCCAGTCTAAGACTTCAGTACCATTTCCTGGCTCTCCTCCAAGATTTTCTATACTGACCGAACAGTCTAGATCATGTATTTTCTATTATTACCCCAATAAGTTTCTTTGTCTGCCTGACTTCGGCTTTGGGGCTGCTTTGTTCGTTTTTGAAAGGTAGTAAGTTTACATTCTGTTTCAGAAAAGAAGAGAAGCCAAGAAAAGCAAAAAAATAAGGAAATCAGCTGGAGGAGTGTTTCAAAATGAACTGTCCTTGCCAACACTCCTAAAATACAGCTTTTCCAGTCCCTCCTCACCAGACATGCAGGACTGAAGAGATTTGACTTGGACCACCTGGCAGTGACTCAGCAAGTGCTCTCTTTCTCACAGAGCAATCAAAACTCAGATTTTAAACCATCATTTGATTGAAGAGCCCTGTTCCCTTGGCAAAAAAACTAAAACCATGGAGAGACAACCCAAATAATAAGTCAGCGGTGTCTACTTGAGTTAGCTGCAGTGAAGCCTCACTGCAATCATTTCAATATCTGCAGCAGCTATAGTGCTGTTCAGAACACTCAAAAAGATCTTCACGTTGATGCAGAAGTATTATAAGCGATACTTTACTGAGTCATCAGAGGTTTATGCATTTTAACATAGAGATGCTTAGGTTTCCCTCAGAGCATTTAGTTTCACATCAATTCTTCCAAAACTTGCTTTTGTAAGTCTTGCATCAGCAGACATCAAATGATCGTGTTATGCGCTATTGTGAACATTTATTTCTTTATTCAGCTGAAAGAAGAAATTACTCATACTATGTGAGTAAGTATCATTAATTCAACTGCAATATAGCTGAACACATCTACCAGTTACTAGCATGCAACCCTCAGAGGTATTCAGGTCAGTTTTCAACTTCTTTCAGGCCATGGTCCAGAGACATTTCTCCTGGACACAGTTCCACCTTAAGCTGCTCCTACCCTCGGGTTGATCCCGTACCACCTCCTTAGCCTCAGTACAACTGCCTCAAGTGCCATACGGTGAATGATCAGGAAACTGCTCAGGGTTAAAAAAAAATTAAGCCAGCAGTGCCACCAAGAGAAATGTCTGTGGAACCACAGTCTCCAAAACTTCTAAAAACGTTGCCACTGGAGGGTCAAGCTAGATGCTTTTAATGCTCATCCTGCATCTTTTGTGCCCATGAAGCTCCGAACAGAGTACATGAATTAGCTCAAAGTCAGTTGCTGTACGTACATGAAAGTAACTTCCTCAGAAGCAAATCAAGTTGCTTCACTCCACTTAATTCTGAAACATAGCAACAGCTGTTTCAAGTAAAATAACAAAATTTTAAAGAAAATCACTAGAAAGAAAAACACAGCAAAATCCTTGAGGCTTCTCTGGATCCCCTGCTCTCATTCTTTCTTGTAACATGAAAATTAGTGGTGCACAGGTATAACAACTAACAATAGTAACTTACTGGGGGAAATCAAAATAATGAAACAACATCGCATTAGTTTAGCTCCGAATTCTCCACCAGTTTCCAAGAACGAGCTGGTTACAAGCAGAGCAGGCCTCAAGCCCTGTCCAGCAGGGTGGGGAGGGAAACCCTCCGTGCAGCACCAGGGGATGTCAGTGCCCAGAGCACCTCAGCAGGCAGTAACAGCACGTCACCGAGGCGAATCTTCCGAGACAAACGCCTGCTGCCAGCGGCAGCTCAACTTCTCCCAGGATGTGCAGTTACCTTCTTTCAGCAAAAGCAGCAGCAGTTTACCAAGCCCAACTGAAAAGGAAAGTCAAGCCTAATCCCAGCAGAGATTCAAGATCACTGATGGAACTAAGCATCTCTACAGTTCACTGAGGGTAGGATTAGAAGAAGGCCGAGTTGATTTTTGGCGAAATTTCACAAGTACTACCTTCTAAAATTCATTCGATTTGACATTGAATAACAGTTCTGCTGTTCTCAAGCAGTTTTAGTGACCCTGGTAAGTGCACAAGAAGAATGGCTTCTTATAAAATAGTTATTCATTCTTTACAACTCCTTTTGATGGCTATACCACGCTTTTTGAGATAGCTCCAAAGATTCACACAAAGTTCTAGAAAAAGAAGAATCTGAGGTAACCCAAATGTGGAATAATACAGTATTTATATGCACAACATATAAAAGGCAAAAGCAATTTCTTTAATTAAGAAAATATCTGATATATCTTTTAAAGAACCTCCTGAAAGATTTTACTATAGGATAAAACCTTTCTTTTTCCATACTTTTTTCACTGTTGCTTACTCTGCAACTAGGCAGCAAATTAATTTAAATTATTTGTCCCTAGCTCAGGACACCTGAACTCTCTTTGCAATCTTGACATTCAAACAAACTTTACTCAAAATCCTTCAGTGCAAGTACATTTACTTATTGATCCACATCATACTCAGGTTTCTTTTAGTAAAAGAAGTGAAGAGGGAAGGGCAGAGCATAAAGCACTGAATCCTTGCAGCCAATTTCATAGGGATACTCCCCGGTTTGATCTTTTTGTCAAATCACCATGAAAGAGATACTCCTTCCTGAACTAACTCTGGAAGACAGATGAGGCGACATTCACGGGCACAGGATGACAAGCTCAACTTTACTAGAAACACAAAAGGAAAGAGGAAGTTTTCTTTACTGCTTAGCCAAGAAAAGACTGCCCGGCCGACATGCACCAAACTTACAAGACTCTTGTTGGCATCAATACTGATACAGAACAGCAGAAACAACTGAAAACTGTCTAAATCCCTGTCGCATCTTGAGCTTCTCCCACTCCTTTCAAACCAGATTCAAAACACACATAAAGCACATCCTACAACAACATCCCTTCATTCAGAGGTGGCAGTGATGTGATAAACTCTGGCATGTCTTTAGTGTCATTGCCAATAGCTGAAGCAAATAACGTGACAGGATCCTCACCAACAACTTGCTCTTCATCTTTAACCCAGATGCTAGTAGAGAAATATAGAGGATTTTTAAATTCCATTAACCACCAACAAGCTGTGCACAACTCCTTTAAAGCACATTTATTTGTTTACTTCCTACAGTAATTTTACTGAAGATTTTTCTCCATCTTCCAGTTTATCTCAGAGTTAACAAGTCAAAGCTTCAGAGCATGTACTTCTAAAATAAGGAATAAAAAAAGAAATATCATTTTTAAGCAGACTAGCTCAAATGTCTTCAAAAATTAAAATATGCACCTTTTCCTCATAATACTATCTTAGCAAAAGGAGAACAGAGGACAACATGCAACACAGTGCACTAAAAATCAATATATGGCAGAAACCAAGCGTAACCTACAGAAGTGCAATTCTGTGCCTCTATGACAAAGCCAGATGGCATTAAGAAACTTTGGGAATGCAGAAGCAGGAAGATGAAAACAATTACAGTTTGTAATAAGACTAGGTAAGAGCAGCTCCACACACAGCAAAGGAAAATTTAACTTCATCATTTGGTGAGAAACTAATCAGTGTATGGAGTACTTGTCTAAAATACCTTTTATTTTCCAATTATCCAGAATTATTTTAAATTATTTTCATATTAACTGTAACACAGTAGTGGTAAATTTTCATTATATTTTGTGAACTTCCATTTTACTGTTAAGTGGAGGCAAATTCAGTTAAAACAGACACACAATCTGCTGATACTCTCTTCAAATGGTTTTACTAGACTTACTGAATTTTTTAAAATTCCCTGTTTGTAAATTACCAAATATGAGATAGTAAAAAACTACAATCCACCGAAAGTATTAGCATATTGTTTACACCACTATATCTTAATGAATTTATTGTAAATAAAGAATCACACAGCTGCTTCAAACTATCATTAATATTTAGGCTTTTATGAAGAGTATCTAAAATGGTGATCTGTTGCCACAATATATTTCCCTATGCACAATTATTAAATGCTAGTCTGCCTATCACAATACATTAAAGACTACCAACGCAATTTTTATGCTGTCTTCCAAACCATGGGCATCATGGCAGAAAAATTTATGCACCAATAAACACGAACTTACAAATTACTGAGATTTTTTTATTAAGAGTTGCACATTGTATGTTTAAAAGTTTACTTCCATTTTCTCTTTCATCACCACGTCAAAGGTTTGCAGTTTGCAACCTGTGGCCCAGAACGCAATTTTTATGGGACAGTAAAGACCAGGGGGATCATATGGCATTGACTCCACCTCTTTCCTCCTGGCCATTTCTTTATTTGCCCAGAGTTATCACTGTAATCAGAGCAGCTCACAGGCTTTTCCAGGCATTTAGAAGGAAGGAAAAATAGAGTTCCCAGTTTCCTCTAACAACACTTGGTGTGAAGCTGAAAACAGTTATGAATTCTCTCAATGGCTATGAAACACAGACATATACACAGAAACACATATATCAAACTTCTGCCCTTGTTTATAGTTTTAAACAAATGCTTTGCATGCAACAGCAACGTCCAAGAAAGAAAGATCAAGAGATTTACCTTACAAAGCTGTGACTCAGACCATGAAAATCAGCAAGAAAACTCCTGGATTAGATTTTATACATTGCACACACTGTACATGTACGGCAGCTGTTTACAACACCTGTAAACGTTACAGGATGACTAAGAAAGAGGCATGGCTTCCAAACCCTGGCATGGAGGGTCTCGGGTAAAGGCAAGAGCACTCATATTCCAGGAGACCAACAGCACTGGCAACCAGTGCCAGCTGTTCTCACCATATTCCCCACTAGCGCTGAACTAAAAGGAAAGCTGAGGAAGGCAAAATGTCTCTAAAGCAGGGGGAGAAAAGATGCTTTGATAGTGTTCTTTCTTGATACATAAATACATTTAAAAAAGAGATATTACATATCAGCTATACTGCAGCCACAAAAAGTATAAAGAAGGAGTAATTTAGTATATTTTCATGGAGTAGAAGAGACGTAGCAGGAAGAAAACACTAGGCAATTGAGTTCTTCCCTACATTTTCTTAACAGGAAAATAATTTCAACCATGAAAATAATAATTAATATAGCTATAAAAATACAATCATGAAACAAATTGAGCAGCATATGAAAACTAGCCTCTTGATTTCCCTGCTCAAAGGTGGAGAGCAGATAGTCCAGCCTTCAGGTCTGGAGCTCCTGATTTAATGAGTAGTTCTGTTTACAGCAGAACTAATGAAGCTCAGTTTCCTCCGGATTTGCTTCTACAAGCCCTGTGGCCACTTAACATTAATTACATCAGTTGCCTCTAAGCTTGCCCATGTCTCCTCGAGCTCCTGCACCCCATAAAAACTCCCCCGTTGTCCATATATTCCCATACTCACACACTGAGGCTTGCCCTCACACTTTTGTTAATGCTCAGCTCTTTGTCATGCCCTTAAAACCACCTTCCCATTCCATCAGTTCCATCACCTATTTCTGAATGGTGCTAAGAAAGAGGCAGCATATGCTGCAGCTGGTTTGAATCTGGGTGCGTGCTGGTCAGTTGGAGATCATCTCTGCACTTCCAGGAGAACACCAANATGGAGGGTCTCGGGTAAAGGCAAGAGCACTCATATTCCAGGAGACCAACAGCACTGGCAACCAGTGCCAGCTGTTCTCACCATATTCCCCACTAGCGCTGAACTAAAAGGAAAGCTGAGGAAGGCAAAATGTCTCTAAAGCAGGGGGAGAAAAGATGCTTTGATAGTGTTCTTTCTTGATACATAAATACATTTAAAAAAGAGATATTACATATCAGCTATACTGCAGTCACAAAAAGTATAAAGGAGTAATTTAGTATATTTTCATGGAGTAGAAGAGACGTAGCAGGAAGAAAACACTAGGCAATTGAGTTCTTCCCTACATTTTCTTAACAGGAAAATAATTTCAACCATGAAAATAATAATTAATATAGCTATAAAAATACAATCATGAAACAAATTGAGCAGCATATGAAAACTAGCCTCTTGATTTCCCTGCTCAAAGGTGGAGAGCAGATAGTCCAGCCTTCAGGTCTGGAGCTCCTGATTTAATGAGTAGTTCTGTTTACAGCAGAACTAATGAAGCTCAGTTTCCTCCGGATTTGCTTCTACAAGCCCTGTGGCCACTTAACATTAATTACATCAGTTGCCTCTAAGCTTGCCCATGTCTCCTCGAGCTCCTGCACCCCATAAAAACTCCCCCGTTGCCCACATATTCCCATACTCACACACTGAGGCTTGCCCTCACACTTTTGTTAATGCTCAGCTCTTTGTCATGCCCTTAAAACCACCTTCCCATTCCATCAGTTCCATCACCTATTTCTGAATGGTGCTAAGAAAGAGGCAGCATATGCTGCAGCTGGTTTGAATCTGGGTGCGTGCTGGTCAGTTGGAGATCATCTCTGCACTTCCAGGAGAACACCAAATGACCATACCAACCTTGCCATTATGGTTTTTTTGGGAGAGGGTTCTGATAAGTCAGCTTTCACACACTGGGGGAAGGCAGTCCTTCGCAAACCTCTCCGTGTTCTTAAACTGGTTGAAATGGACTGGGGGGTTCCCACTTACTCAGGAAGAAAAGACACAGCGCCAATGCAAGTGGTACTTCCTTCCAAAGCCAGGATTGAAAGGTAACTCAGTTCCAGCCAGTTGCAAATCCCACTGAAAATGCCCACTGCTGCCCTCCTCCTGTCCTGTGCTTCAGGGCAGCTTCTGCATTTCTCATTCATCCATCCCACTCCTGAGGGACCAGGAAAACACAAAATTGACAAAAAGTCAATTTCAACATTTTTATGCCGCACCCTGTGGGCAGCAATGAAACTGTCAACAAGAATTACCGCTTCACTCCAGTGACAGCGAGCAGAAGGGTCTGGAGCTATTCACAGGGATGGCCACCTCAAAACAAAAGCCATGGAAGGATAAGAGCAGTAGATACTCCAGCTAGGATACCACACATAGAACAGGGCTAACAGAAAAATGTCCTTGTCCTTTGCTGGGGGCAGGGGGAGAGGATAATCACATGAGGAAATATCGACTAACAAGAAGTTAATGTTAATTACAAACGCAGAAAGGGAGTCTAACCGACAGAAACTACCTGTTGCTAAAAGAAACCTTATTTTTCCCCTCTATCCACTCCCTTCGTGATTTATACTTCTTTGTGCTTTGAGGCCAGAGAACACGTAACACAAACCCCAAATACCGCACCTTAAAGGGGGCAATGATGTTCCCGTAGTTAAGTACTAGTGTGGGACTCGTCAGACCTCGAAAGTATTTTCAAAACCCTCCCAGGCTTCCAGCACTCGTAGGTGACTAGGAGTGTATCTACATAGCATAATGCAGTGCTGTGTAGTACCTTGAACACCAGAAGGAATATGGCCACGTTAGCACTGCACTGCACCCAGGCTGAAGTGCAGCCAGAGCATCCATCCTGCTTCGCAGGTAGTTCGGATCTATCCAAATGGTGCTTCACTACAATACCTAAGCACACCCTTAGTCATCCTGCCTCAGAAAATAGCTGGAACATGACAGTTCTTCCTTAAATTACCAAGAATTGTAACGAAAGAGCATATGAAGACAAAAACACTCAGATACCAAAGTCAGGAAGAGGAGCAAGTTTTTACAATAGGCAGCATGTATCTTTCATTTAACATAAAAGACACAGCCCCTGAAATGCCTTTTTCTCTTTCTGTCAGCTCTGCCCCTAGAGTTTACAAATTATGGCTCTGACTTGTAAATGTTAGTAAATACCTCCTTAAACCTTACTCAGTGTTTCCATAATTGCATATGGATTCTAGAGACTACTCCGCAAGAAAAACATCCAAAATAGGTTCTAAAAATAAAGCATTCTTGACGATTCTCACATAAAGACAAAGGTTGAAAACACAAGCCATTTCATTAAGAAGGGCATAAACAGAATGCTACTTGAATTATAGCTGGAGAATGGGAAAAAATCCAGAAAAATATGCCCAAAAAAACCCCAAGAAAACCAACCCAAAATACTGTAAAAAAGTAGCATCTGAAGTCCACTTTGTTCCTGAAACAAAGCTTGAAGTCTGGGGTGAACGAAACAAGAGTTCTTAATTCTTTGATTCACCCTTCTCGAACTAAGCAATCGGTAATCTCTAACACCAGGCAATTGTTTGCCTGATGAGTTTGTAAAAAAGGCAACATTCCACCCCGATCCCTGTTGGGCTGTGAACGCCGCCCCCTTGCCAGCAGCAATATGGATTGCCCAGCGCAGTCCGGTGATTCCTTTTTTCAGCCTACGTAATGCCCATTTACATAGTCGTGATATTTTTAAATGTGCTTTCAGAAGCACTAAATAACATAAAAACATGGAAGGAGACAACCACAGCGGTAACACAGCACTCCTGTGACTGCGGAATTCCACGACCAAAATAACGACCAAGTCCGGGGAGCACAATAAAACTCCATTTTACAGATTTTGCATTCAGAACACCAACCCAAGGAAATCCTGGCCGTGTTTCCCCCCCACAGCGAGAGTGTGTCTGAGCACAACAGAGCATATCCTGGCTCCTTCGCTAACCTCCACGCACATTCCTACACCCCTTAGGAAAACAGTGACAGCGGACATGAAAGAAAGGGAAACAATGACATTCTTTTAATAACAACGTTCGCCAGCGCGTTGGACCCAGTCGGACAGTGCTACGCGGCGGCAGTTTCTGCATTCCCCCGGATCAGCCGCATTCTCCCCTGCTGCTCCAGGGGCAGCTCGATTGTCCCTCGGTGGCCAGGCCAGGCACCGGCCCTCTCTCACCGCGGCTGCACGGCCGGGGCACGGAGGGGCCGCACACGCCGCGAGGAACCGCGCCTGGCGCCGGCCGCGACCCCCGGCTCCACGTCACCGTGCCCGGCCGGGCGCGGGGCTGTGTCACGCCGGGCC
>VYZQ01024035.1:0-19271 GCA_013400655.1 Mystacornis crossleyi
AGAGACTAATGGTTTCAGGGTACGGGGGCAGCGCATGGGTGGGAGTAGGGTACAGAACAAATGGGGAGAACCCGAGGGAGTGGTTCATAATAGGGGCGGGGGAAGGGAGGACAACGTAGCGGGGCAGGTAATTTAGCAAAAAGGGAGTGGGAAAACAGACCTCTGCATTCTGTGATAAGGGGTTTGCCATACTGGTTGCTGTGTATTTTGTCACATTATATCTCCATATAAACCAGTAAAATAAGAAAATTAAAATGATAAAATGTACTGAAAGGATTCACAGTGAGTGCTGCTGTGTAAATTTGGACTGTGATTACAGAGTATTATGAGAACAAAAAAACAGTTCAGGGTCACCATAATAATGAGGCTGCCAGTTCTTTAATTGTTCTGCTTTATATTGATTCAGAAAGTGGTTGAATTGGACCCTTGTGTTGCATCATGAGGCAAAGCCATTGGACCTTGTGCTACATCAATTAACATAAATAAACTCTCTGTGGAGAGTCATGGTGTGTGTGCCTGGGAGCCTTCAGTGCCACCTATGGCCCCTGGGAGAATTTCTGCTTCCTTTGGCCCGTGTGGTGTCACTTCTCAGTGGTGCCTGCACAGTTCCCTCCTCTCCTTTCTGGCTACAGGAGAGGACATGCAGGGGACCTGAGCACTTGCTGGGGTGTTCCAGAGTCCTGCTTTGTAGATTTACCATGCTCCTGGACAAGGAGTGCTGTGTCATTTTGTAGCTAACCTAAGAAACACCAGTCTCCAAGCAGGTTAAGGCAACTGCAACTCAACAAAATTTCCAAGGCAAATTACCCGAGGAAAGGAAACAACATCTACTGTATTATTTGATCTGAATAGCACAAATGTAAAAGCTCTTGAATGCTAAAAAGGCTTTCACAACCTTTTAAAGAATTGCTCATCAGAAAAGCACGTTTGGAAACTTTTCCTTGCAAAATAAAGGCTCCCCATTGCCAGCATGCTGACAGTTTAAGTGTGCTTCTTCTCATGGTAGTTTATTGCTAGTGGCACTAATGGTTGCTGATCCACCAGTCAATATGCACAGCACGTTTCTCTTTGGCAGTGGCAGCCACATAAAAGTTTGTCTCATGTATGAATTTTTATGTTAAAGAGAAAAAAAATAATTCCAAACAGCTGTAGACCTACTTATTCTTCCCTTCAGAAAAGCCAGTGTACAAAAAACATGTAAGCTATATCCAGTACTGCATATTAATTATAACCAAAGTTAATGTAAAGAGAGTTATTTTCTTCCTTAATATTTTATATGAAATCACAATGAAGAAAATAGCTTACTAATCAAATAACATTATCTATCACCCAGAGGAGAAATAAAAACTGCTTTAATCTCTACTCCATCTATTTAAAATTTAAGATACTTGCTCTTAATTCTCCAAATACTTTTGTAGAGCAGCAGTGAATATCTGCATCACAACATACCTAATTATTCATGTTTTTTCTCAAGCCGTTGCAGGTCCTTCATTTAGCTCTAAAAGTCCTATATCTTGCTACAAGTACCCTGCCATACTCCGAGTCCAAGGCTGCAGTACACTTGCCCAGCTGACTGTCCTGGGTTACCTGGTANTGTGGTAAGATGGCAGCCACAGATTTCCACCATCCCTACCATGAACACAGCAGTCCAACTTGATACTGCCAAACTTAGGAGCCTGACCAAAACCTATTCTGACTTTCAGCAAACGCACACTACCTTCAAGCAAATGTAAGGGAAACTGGAGCCACTACATGTAGGTAAGTATTCATCTTTTTCTTTTTTGATCATTATAATAAGTAATAATTTTTGTTACACTCTTGCACCACAGAAAATTAAATGATTTATATGATTAACTGATAAAGAAATTATGGATAAAATAAGTATTTATAGAAGAGTAGAATACACTTTTCCTTACTGAAAATCTACTTCACATGCTTCAGTGATGGAAAATGTGTCTAACTATCCCTGCTTTTGACTACTATGGCAAAAATCAGAAGCTTTAAAGATAAGCTACCACCCTTTAAGGAAAAAATGTAATTATAATCACTCAGCCCAGATGACTGGCAGAGTAAAATTTTGCAAATCTAGTTTTAGTCTTGAGGGAATTACTTCTTCGCTTTTGACTTCTTTATGCTGTCCTATTTCATGTCACCCCAGGTCTCTAATCCATCTGGCCTATAGTTGAATCTATCAGTGCTATCTGTCATTTGTGACAATTTTATAAAAGTTGTGGTATATATAGGAAGAGTGAGAAAAACCAACATAAGTGAATTCTGGTTGACCTTTCCTTACTGAAGAATCAAGAATAACTTTATTACTGACTCTTCCTGCTTTCTAAATAGAATAAAAAGAAATAAATGAGAAACATTAATTCTCTTGTTCTTCAAGGACTCATTCTTGAACAAAGTACATTCATTGTTGGATCAACAGCTTGGAATGGAAAACAAAAATGATGTTTGCAATACTTAATTAATTATTTTCTTAGACTGACCTTGTCACCACCAGAAATTCTTGTTTGGTGAATTCTACAATTTTACTTTTTTCTCTTGTGTGTTTTCCTGCTAGGAGCTTTTCCCAGACTTCAGTGAGGAATGATTTAAAATTCATAAATCTAAAACAAAAAACAAACAAACAAACAAACAGAAAACCCCAAACCAAACAAAAGGGCAACAAAAACAANCTGCCACTTCATTCCCCAGGCTCTTCACTTGATATTCTCTAGCCCCCTCTAAGCTGGCCATCAATGCCACTAGCAGTGAAAGTGAGAACCACAGGGTTGCTGATGCTAGCACCTCTGTGTCAATTGCTGTAATATCCAGTGCCCTTGGGATGAGAATATTTCTCCAAGCTGCAAGCCATTAATGCCTCTGTTAAGTGTCCTCCTCAAAAAGCCATTGACAGAGAAAAGAGAGTGCTCTTCCTATAGTCAATAAAAATAAAATGCAGCATATGGGAAAATTAGGTAATTGCAAGAACAAAGAGGCACTTTTAAAATATGGTTTAACCCCTTGGGTATCCAGTAGAAGTACTGCACCTGTGAAGAAAGCAAGAACTGGGATTCATCTCAATGTATGTAATATCAAAGCACTTGTCAAAAAATTTGCATAGAAACAGGCATACCTGAGGTTCTGTTTATGTGAACTCTTCAAGATGTACAGTCAATGCCTGTCTGAAAATAGTACAGGAATTAATTTTCTAAGGAGATTTCTAAATTTCATGGTTTTTACTAAGATGATCATAGCTTTTTGCCTCTCTTGTACTTCAACCCAGTATCTGAAAATCACAATCTGTATTTTAAAAAAACAAAAAGAATAAGAAACATCCTAAAATACTAGTGCTGTTAGCTATCTCCTGTGATAATGTCCTTAATTTTCATTTTCTAAATCACCACAAACAGGGCTGAATAGTCACTTGGAGGATAACCTAATCTCAGGTCATGTTCTTTCACTGGAAAACTTCAGGATGGAGTGGTGGAAAAATATAGCAAGCAAGTTCTTCAGGCTGCAGGTGAGAGGTAGGTGGAGTTGTCATTACCTACATCCACTGAGATTAAAGTATACTTGTTGCATATTAATGCACAGCAAGTAATTATGCCACAGTTCACTGACCATGAGAAAAGTCTGATTTTGGAAAAACAGCAAAGTTGTTTCCGTCTTCCTCCAGCAATATAACTTCACAGCTGTGACAAATTGTTTATCTGTCTGAGCCTTCTCTTAAATCAATCAGTGACTTTTTCAGTTATTTTAAACAATGGTATAAATCAAAACACAACTGCTTTTATCTGCATCCAGTGCTACAGCCACAATGTTGATAAACACAATATACAATCTGGATCAAATAACACTGATTCCTTCCTCCCATTCTCACTCTTCCTAAAAAAAAAGAATCAAATTTGGTTCCCGCACTAAAAATAGTAAATACAATGAGACAGATTAAGAAAGAAAGTCTTTGTTAGAATATCTTTCTGATTTATTAAGTAAGGGATGCTTTGATCTGGAATACTGAATAATAATAATGCATTTACAAACATAAGAATTTCTTATTAATTAAATGTATATAATAGAAAGTAATGAAAAATGTCATTATGCAATGCATTATGAAGTTACAAAAACACATTACATGAAGTATTAATATAAAATTAAATTATAAGCTGCATGATGAAGTTTAAGTTAAACTTAGATCCTCTAAACAAAGGTAATTAATATACATCATGAGCTGAACATTTTAATATCAATTTAGTAAGAACATTTATTTGGGACACAGATTAAATATTTTTTTCATTGTTGATAATGTAAATTTTATATATATTTTTAAAGAGCTCTTAGAGAAAAAAAAATCCTGAAATTAATGTCACAAATTATGAATCTGAAATTGAACTGAAAGAAGGTAGTTTCAAATTTTATATTATGAAGGAATCCTGTCCTGTGAGGGTGGTGAGGCAGTGGACCAGGTTGCCCAGAGAAACTGTGGGTCCCTAGGAGTGTTCAAGGTCAGGTTGGATACAGCCCTGGGCAACCTGGTCTAGTGCCTGGCGTCCCTACCCATGGCAGAGGGGCTGGAACGACATGATGTGAAAGATCCCTTCTAACTCAAGTCATTCTATGATTCTATAAATCCAAATTCTACTTTACAAAAAAAGCAATGGAAGTACCTTTTTCTATGCAAGCCACCTTTAAACTAGTTGTTTCTGTGAAGAAACTTTCTTTTGTATGTTTGTCCTGTAGTTTTCTTCTTCAAGGTTTCTTGCACATCCCTCTGAAACATTTAGGATAGACTGGTCCTGGAAACACAACACAGGCCTTGATAGCCTATTCCTTTGTTGAAAGTTCCTTTCATCTGTGCTGCATCATTGTCTCAGTGCATGGGACACCCCTAGAAAGTATGTAATGAACACAGGATGTATTTCTTGCTGACATTCCATCCACATCCTCTGCAGCTGTCTTTGCAACTGCCTGTAACACCAAGCTGCTATAGCACACCCCTTAATTGCTTCTGCATTGGTCAATGTTGTAATTATGTGTGGCTAGTAGGATGTAGCTGAACTAAAGTCTTTAAAAAAAACGTTCTCACAGTGAAGGGGAGAAAGGAAACAAAACTCAGATAGAGTCTTGGATCCGTTGCTTGGGCTCATCTCAATTTAAGTACTTAAGAATTTCTGAATTAAGTGAGAAGCAATGGACATGTAAAAAATGTTATGATCAAAACCAAATGAAGTTAAAAATCTAAATGGGAATAATTTCAGCACTGGAACCTCTATGGAAAAACAATCAATGTTTAGATATACTTAATGATATTAATAAACTTTCCCAGTGTTATCGAGGAAAACAATTTACTTTTCCAAAATGTTGCTGGCTGGAATTCTTCAGTTCTAAAATTAACTAAAACTTTCAAAATCAATTATTACCCACCAGCTACTTTGTAATCCGGGTGCCTTAGGGAAATGGACACATCCACACTGTTCTGATAAATCAGATAGTAACTGCAGGACTGACAGATCTGATGGAACCCATCGTGATTAGCCTTATCTATATTTCCTTGTTTATTACAGCCATTTGCTTCTTCAAGAAAATACTCCTCTCTGCCTGCAGCACAGCTTAGAGCTACAGTAAAAGTAATCTGTTTTTTTTCACCATACACAAGCAGACTAACTCAACAGTCATTACACAGAACAGGCATGGAGAACAGAAACTCAAAATGTCACATCAACAATGTCACATTCTCAATTCCTGTAAATTCTTTTGAACAGGACTTCTACAGACGTCAAAAATAGCCACTTAGGGGCTCATGTCACCCTTTTAAACCGCATCCTAGTAGTTCATACAGATTTCTAACCTATCAATAATTGGTAGCTCAGTTACTGCAGAGCCAGCATATAAAAAGCAGTTACAATAGCGCTGTGTTATTTCATCTAGGTACCTCAGGCTAGAATGCTAACAAAACTCATGGGAGAAAAACAAAGCAGAAAGCTCTTGAAAATCCTCCTAATACCACCATCAGGAGGTAGGCAATGCTCATAACCCATTCCAGTCCTGTGGATTTGAAAGCAGCACAGGGGAATAGTAAAGAGACCAGAGGTCCATTTGCAAGGACTCAGTCACCTTTGCCGGGTGCCCAACATCCAAAGGGACCTAAGATTTACCCACTCTCTACTTCTTCTCATTCTGCTTGATTGAAGTAGTTATTAAGCCATTTGTTATCAACTTTTTATCATCAAGATGCAGGAAGGATCCTGTACTGTCTCTCTTTCTTCGCATCCCCCCTATTACAGCTGGTGCAGAGCATCCTGTGACCCCAAACCTCCAAAAATCCTAGAATACTTCTTCAATGCCTTTCTTCCAGGCAATCTCTCTTATCAGTTCCACACTTTAACTTTGCTTTCCAATCATCATAGTCTAAACATTATGAGATACTCCATTGTTTTACATAATTCAATAGCCAGAAAAAATTAGTTTTTTTTGTATGACCAAATTTTGTTTCTATTAATCATATTTCAAAAGGATCTTCTGTATAGGTTTTTATTTTAGTGAGACTGAAAACAACCAATTTTTCATGAAAAATGCATTAAGCATTTTCTTCAATATGAAAGATGACTCATTTTAAAATATTGTTTTACTCCATAACATGATTTAGGAAGTAATCAGCCACAAATGGATACTGACTGTCACAGTCTAGTTTCTGCTGGATTGACTTCCAGTCTGATTTGAATAACCTTGATTCCTACTGAAGTTGAATGGAGATTCAAATGTTCAAATCCTTGAAAAATCAGGCCATGTCTAAGAGTGCTGACATTCTCTAATCCTTCCTGTCCTTGCTTGCTTCTTCAATTCACAAAAGGTAAAGCAATATCTTTGAATATACTCTGTAGATTTTCTGGTGATTAGCTCCCCAATCACAGTAGTTCCTCAGGTTATATGTCAACCATGGACTAGATCTGATGTGTCAGTACAGGGGTGACAAGTAATAGAAGTATGTGGCAATGTTTGGCATCCATAAAAGTCAGTTTAACATGCATGGTGGTTTGACCTTGGCTAAATGCCAGGTGCCCACCAAAGTCATGCTATCACTCCGCTCCAGCTGAACAGAGGAGAGAGAAACAATTAAAAGGCTCCTGGGTCAGGATAAGGACAGGGAGAAATCATCCATTGGTTACTGTCACAGGCAAAACAGACTTGACTTGAAGAATTAATTGAATTTATTACCAATCAAATCAGAGAAGAATAATGAGAAGTAAAAAAAAATCTTAAAAATACCTTCCTCCCTCCCCTTCCTCTTTCTTGGGCTCAACTTTATTCCCAGTTGTCTACCTGCTCCCCTGCAGAGGTAGGGATAGGGAATGGGGACTGTGGTCAGTTCATCACATGTTTCTGCTGCTCATTCCTGTTCAGAGAGGAGACTCCCCTGCTCAACCATGGGGTCCCTCCCATGGGAGACAGTCCTCCATGAAGTTCTCCAGTGTGATGTCCTTCCCACAAGCTGCGGTTCCTCACAAGCTGCTGCAGCGTGGGTCCCCCACAGCATCACAAGTCCTGCCAGCAAACCTGCTCCAGTGTGGGATCCTCTCTCCATGGGGCCACTCCCCTCATCTTTGGTGGATTGGTCTAACTGAAACAGTTCATTTCCCCACAGCAGCCCTCACAGGGCTGTGCTGTGCACTGGTAGCTGGAAAGGTGCTGGCACTGTTTCGGCTGCAGCTGAGTAGCACTGGCACAGCATCAACACTGTCTTCCCAACTTTCCATACACCCACCAGAAAGATGGGCAAGATATTGTGAGGGGACACAACTAGGACAGCTAACCCAAACTGACCAAAGGGATATATTCCATACCATATGATGCTGGCTCAAATATAAATGCATAGGAAAGGAGTAAGAAGAGGGGAGCATTTGTTATTTACAATATTTGCTTTCTTGAGCAACCACTACACCTGCTGAAGCCCTGCTTCCCATGAAGTGGCTGGACAACACATGATGCTGGGAAGTACAGAATAAAATCTTTAGGATTTTTTCCTTTGCTTCTGCATGCAACCTTTCTCTTTACTAAACTGCCTTATCTCAGCCTATGAGTTGTTTCCCATCTTATTTTCTCTCTTCTGTCCAGCTGAGAAGGGAGAGTGGTGAAGTGTCTTGGTGAGCACTTGGCATCCAACCAAAGTCAATCCTCTACAGTCATTTTTGGTGCCCAACATGAGGTGAGACAACGGCAGTTTTATGTTAAGCGTGCTATAGGTAATTATTGAGTAGAATGTACATGGAGTTTGACAGTTGCGCTGTTTCTTTATTTTGCAGAGTTTGGGAACGTATTAGTACAAACAGTGGCTCTGTACTTTGCACTTACATCGATAGCCTTGCTGTGTTGGGGGAGCTATCTTGTGGAGATGATGAGTGAACACATCTCCCTCTCTATACTCAGGATTGATGTCGATGTTTTTTTTATGCAGGCTCCCACGGTCCTTGTTCATGCTTATGTGAGATTTTTAATACTATTATTTGATACTGCTAGCATATTATGAGGTTTTTGAAATATGGTGTCGTCCTGGTATAAGACAAAACAAATTTTGGGTGAGAAGATATTGAAATGTGCCCTGAAGTGGGCAGTCTGTGGGTGGCAGGGTGTGTGGGAAGATTTGGGCAGGTTCCTAGGGTGGTTATCACCTCCCATTACCTAGGGCTTAACACCTCACTCCCATTACCTAGGACTTAACACCTGAACAGATCATCAACCCTGACAAACTGACCCCTCAACTGCTAGAAGGGTACCTTGCCTACTCCAGTGAAAACCAGCAGCCTCCAGCACTGTACCAGGGCCTGGCCTGTGCCTGTCCAGGCACAGTTCAGTATTGTCAAGGGACTGTAGTTGAGGCAGGAACCCAAACAGCATTTGAGGACACCATGGCTAAGACAGGGATGCAAACAACAACAACTCCAGTAACTGCTGAAGAAGGAGGAGGAGAATTAGGAAAGGAAGAATCTGATCAAGCCAGTCCTTCAACAAAGAAATTGAATAAAGTAGTGAGGCAATTCAAAGAGAAAGTTGATGATTATGCAGTTCCTGACTTTATCAAAATTCTCTGATTATTTTTAGCAGCAAAGCTGGAAATTTCTAGGACAGCTACAATGCTTCTGGAATTGTCTCATGATCTCACTTGGAAAATGGTAGAATAACTCAGCTAAATAGTAATTTTTATATCTTATTGTGTTATTCTATCTTAGTATCTTCATATATGATATGGCTGCTAGAATAGCATGTGAAAAGAAATAGTCCCTGTCAAATATACCTTCAAATATTATTATCAAATTTAGAGCAAAATACTACAATGCCTAAGGAGACTGGTATGAACCACACACTTCAACTTTTTTTTACTTTTTTAATGCACTAAACTTTTATGTGCTATTTGCTTGAAGACAGAGATATGATTGATGTCAGTCATTCTCAGATTGGGTGTAGCACTTCAAATATCTTCCGCTGAAATGCTTTTGCATCTATTGACAGTGATGTTCATCTGATACATATGAGCTCTGGAAAGCACTGCAACATACAATAAGGTCTGTGGAAAGCCAGAGAAACTCACTACTGCAAAAGTTGCATCTGTGCTGACAAAGTACAAAAAAGGAAGTATGAGAGCTCTGCATTGATAATGAGTACAGAACCCCTGAATATCAGCAGTCAGTAGTTAATAAAAATTCAGAGTTTTGTTTTGAGTCCATTGGAAGCTGGATGACAGAAGAAACTATGACAGCAGGAAGAGAAGTTGTCAAAGGAGCACCAATATGTAATGAGAGAAGACATTTCAGAAAATAGAATATGCCTCCATTTCTGCTTGTCAGGATTCATTGGGGCTTAATAGGTCTGAATTCACTGCTCAAAATGGACAGTGTACACTGATGTCGAGTAGCAACCAGCCGTTCTTCAGCTACAAATTCATCTCGGAATGGAATGNACCACACACTTCAACTTTTTTTTTACTTTTTTAATGAACTAAACTTTTATGTGCTATTTGCTTGAAGACAGAGATATGATTGATGTCAGTCATTCTCAGATTGGGTGTAGCACTTCAAATATCTTCTGCTGAAATGCTTTTGCATCTATTGACAGTGATGTTCATCTGATACATATGAGCTCTGGAAAGCACTGCAACATACAATAAGGTCTGTGGAAAGCCAGAGAAACTCACTACTGCAAAAGTTGCATCTGTGCTGACAAAGTACAAAAAAGGAAGTATGAGAGCTCTGCATTGATAATGAGTACAGAACCCCTGAATATCAGCAGTCAGTAGTTAATAAAAATTCAGAGTTTTGTTTTGAGTCCATTGGAAGCTGGATGACAGAAGAAACTATGACAGCAGGAAGAGAAGTTGTCAAAGGAGCACCAATATGTAATGAGAGAAGACATTTCAGAAAATAGAATATGCCTCCATTTCTGCTTGTCAGGATTCATTGGGGCTTAATAGGTCTGAATTCACTGCTCAAAATGGACAGTGTACACTGATGTCGAGTAGCAACCAGCCGTTCTTCAGCTACAAATTCATCTCGGAATGGAATGCATACCCAAGCACTTCCAGAGCACGGTGTCTGGTTGCATAAGTCTCTCCTTTCATGGTGATTAACATGATTGTCAAGCATTTACCAGCACTGGCACTGTGGCCCATTTACAGTGGAAAATGTTTATTATTGAAACATTTCTCCCATTTTTATAGCATGTGCTCAAAAAGGAGTTAGTGCTTCCTTTTTTTGGCTTGCAATATTGATGTGTCCCTCGCAGTAAATTCATTATTGTGAAAATATGGAAACATGCAGAGAAATACATGGAACACTTCCTAACACTAGGCAGATATAGACTATTACATGTGTCAGAAAAGAGACATTTGAGTTAAATATAGTGGAAATACAACTTAGTTTTGCATTCTGTCTTTCAAGTAGAAATCAGGATACACATTATTTATCTCTATGTTCCTTTAAAAGACCTGCCTTCCTGCCTAGAGATTCCTGGAAGCTGAATGTCTACAAATAAATGTATAAGATACTTTTTTTTCTGGGAGGAAACCTCCAAGGCTAATTGGTCTAATGTGTTGAATGACATTTTACAGACATACCACAAAGATGCATGTTCTAAATACCCTGACACAAGATATTTCCTTCCCAAATCTCACATACAGACCTTAAAATTCTGTTGCCTTACCTGGAATTGCTTACAATCTGAATCCTGCTACAAAACCTAATGAGAGATACAGAGTAAAACTCGTGCTAATTTTCTTGTTGATCAAGCTCCAAGATCTACGCTGTGTCTTGTCTCCAACGTGAGTGAGCAGAGAGGACGTCCCTCTGCTTTAGGTTAGAACTGGAGCTGGAGGCCTGTGCAACGCACCAAATTGGCTCTAACCCTGTTAGTTCAGTGTTCCCACACAGATTCACAAAGGCCTCCGCAGGGCTACACGTGTTTCTGTATTTGGCAGCTAAAGGTGGTACCTCAGCTTGATTAAAAGACATACTGCAATGTCAGTGAATCCCAGCATAGCCATCTTCCACCCCACAGAGAGAAACAATATATAGAAGCAGACGAAGTACTCTGGGGACTCCACAGAATTCTCCTTTCTAACAAGAGGTAAAGGAAATGGTAGGCTTATAAACTTAAAAGACTGGGTGAATATTTGGGTAGCCATATTCTGTCTTTCACTGGTGATAAATGAACATAAGACATGTAATTTCTTTGTTTGGGGGAGGAATATTTGGGAAACTTTAGATTTGAATCATATTATAGAATAAGCAAAAGGGTCCAAGAGAGTCAACAGTGAATAATAAAGCACAAAAGACTGCAAGTTCAAGAAAGAAACAGCTGGAAGTTAGCATGAATCTTCATATATCTTCTAACAAGTCTAAACCTGCCCATGAAAATCTCCAGAGCTTTTCGTGGGCTGATCCTAGAAATGGCCAGACACTAACATGAAGAGTGATGTGGTGAAGGCTGAATCCCACCCCTCTGAGGGATTCAGGACTCTGTAATCAGAGGCACAGCTCTGACACAGCCCAACAATATCCTTGGCTCATGCTGTCAAGGAAACTGGGAAGTTGTGAGAAAGAGAACTCAGAAGGTATGTAGAGCAGCAGCAAAGATAAGGAAGTTAAAATTGTAGACACAGGGATGGTGAGACAGGTTGTTAGCTATTCAAGGAGAAAAGTTCAAGAGGAAAAATAAGAACTTTAGAATGTTCAAAATCTTAAAGGAAAACCCAGTGTTGCAGTGGGGTTCTCCTGCAACCATCCCTGGAAGCAGCCTTGGCCCAGGGAGGAATCAAGGAGACAATATTTTTATTGATGGTATCAGATTTTATTCCTCCAGTCGCACATGGCTGGAGCCTGGCACGGTCCACCACGAGAACTGCTACCAAAAAACTGCCCCAGAGTCCTGTGAACACCCCCCTAAGTACAGGACTCCCGCCAGCTACATTTGAAGTGGCCAGTAGGGGACAGGATCTGGGTACCCGTGACCACGGAACAGGGAGACCCCGTGCCCCGCCAAGCGTCCACCTCAATGCCCATTCCCCCAAGAGGGGCACCTCCTCAACCCAGGGTTTTGAAGAAAAGCAGCTCATCCCCTCTGAGCGTGTGCTCCAATGAGCAGTGAAGCCCAGCCTGTAATCATTGCCATCTTGTAGTTGTGTTTGCCATCAAATAATGATCCTATACTTGTAAGTATATCCTATTTGCAGCCTTTTTGCATATGATAAGAGGTGCCTGACCTGGAAAATTACAACTGACAAAAAGAAAATGAGCAATAAAAAAAAATCCTTAGGATGAGGAATAGGCACAACTGAAAACAAGGTAAATAAAATATGACCATGAATAAGCTATGGATGCGTGCCTACAGCCTATTTAGCAAATGCTACCGAGAGAGATTGCTGTGACTCCCTGCTGTGCATGTTCTCTTGCAATACATGATATTTATTTAAAAATAAGTATGCCCCATCAGGAGGTGGATTTCCAAAGAGTACCAATAATACCAAATAAAATCAGCATTGCATTTCAGTTTTTCATATACATGAAATGTTAATCTGACATTAGCTATGTCACTGCATTTGCAGAGTGACATCATGGTCGCTTATACTGTACTAACTAGCCTGAATGTTTGTGGTAGTCTAACTTCAGCAGAAAAGAAGGGTCTTTTTTCCAGCAAAGGCAGAATAATTCTGCCTTCTTTCTGTCCATATGCTGAGTACCATGACACTGCAGCCAGACTTCTGCTAATGTTTGAATAAAGCCTGCATTGCTGTATCTACACTTGTACTGAAAGCAGTTGAGAATGTTGCTGATCAACAGAAGGTTATCACGAAAGCATTTTGAGACAGACTGCTGGCACACTGCAGATGGACCCCAAGGAATGAGTGCCACAGTAACAAGAGAGACTTAGACAACACTTCCTGTCTCGGACTTGCAGCAGAGGAAGGAGTCAGGCTCTTACACAGTCTCAGAAACTTTTCTCAAAAGAGGCCGTATTAAGCCTTGGGTTCCAGCCTTAAGCAAAACACTTTGTAGAATCATGATGCCAAGAAGAAAATAATAACAATCAACAAATCTTAGTATTTAAAGAAACTGTACAAGTATGATGAAGAACAAACAGAAGTCAGAGAAGATCTAGAATGACTGCTGAAGCCGTGCTAGTTGAAACTTGTCCAGACAGTAGGATTTTCTTTTTAAAAAAAAACAAACCAAGCCTTAGTATAGCTACTTCATTTTTAATAACTCTCCTATTTCCCTTTCACCATTAAACTAATTGGATTGAATGTGCACAATGATTAGACACAATTCTTTCATTTCCATCTTTGGACCTGGTCTGGTTTCAACAGTGTTCTCCAAATGCTTTCCAGCCAAATCTGGGATCCAGTGCTCCCTCCTTGTTATCTTTGAACAGACCTCTGGCACTGGTTTTCCAAATTTCCATTATTTCATCTAGTCTTTTCTGTCATCTTGTAGGTTACGATCTGCTGACCTCTTTAGCTAGTTGGATAGAATGATAAAATGCTCCAGAAAAAGTAAATGTATTGTTTTAGTGATAATCTTTGTCTGGCACTTTATACCAAGAAGGAATTTAATTAGTAATAGCAGTTTTCTCTATAAAACAAACTTGTTTGCTGAGGCAAGAGTTTAATTTTGTTTGGCAAACAGACAGGAAGAAATATAGCAATTTAAATTTGGGTTCTCATTACATAAGATAAAGGTTTTTAGATGACCTATGTTTTATGTTTTTCTCTCTTCCACTGTTTTCTGTTATTCCTCACTCACTGGTTCAATTCTTGTTAAGCTGTCACTTAGCATTTTTTCCCTCTGGAATGACAGCAGGACATGCTGCTTACACTGGCTAGACAGATGCCTACCCCAGAGAGTATATCAGCTTCCGGACTGCACAGCCTGTACCAACATGATATGTATTCTTGATATTAGATCTTTGGCATTAATGTGTGTAGGTGACAAGCTCATTAGCAAATCAGGTGGTGCAAAAGTTATGCAATGAAAATAACAAAGAGCTAATTTTACCCCCTGAAAATAAATTAAAATGATTTCTTGTTACTGTATAAAGAGTTGCCTGATAATTAAAATCAAATAAAGTCCCTGCAGTGATATTTAAATTGTTAACATTTTCTTATAAACCCAGATTTACTGAAAAACACTTGCAGTTAAGCCTTATTTTGAATAATATTTAACAGGAGCCCAATTATTGCCCTTGAAGTGCTTCGGGCACCAGCATAAATACAACTTTTTCTGTGGGAGGTGATATTACATCTTCATAAGATTTCATGTTTCTAGAGTCTTAGAAGAATGCTTTGCAGGACTGAAACTTTGAAAAGATGCAGTTAACCTGCTTACAGCAGTGTACAAGTCATCAAGAATGAAGTTTCTTTGCCAGTGTTCAAGCTGTAAGAGTGGCTGCAGAGTGGCTGCACTAATTTCATCCTAATCAATTTCCCCATTAGTGCAGACATTACTATTATGTCATTGTGGGTCCTCATTCCCCACTTTCACTCCTGCTAAGTCCATTCAATGTCAGCATGGCAATATCTTAATCAAGACTTAACATTTCTCAAAGGAAAGGAAGAAGACAAAATCATCCCAAGCCCTTTTGAAGGACTGCTTTGATGAAGTGAACATGTCTATAAAGATATAAAGGAATTTAAAGTAAAGGGTTAAATTTCACACTCAGAGTGACTTTGGATTAGGTAGCATTCCCACATATGCAGTGATATTGTGCTATTTATTGTAGATAGATACAATTTGAACACAGTTTTCAGCTGACCCACTATGAATTTGGTTGAAATCACCACATTTACATAGACATGGGGTTAGACACCTGATTCATCATTATAAAAGTTTACAATGTAGATATCTGCAACTACGTTGGACTTGTAAATTTTGTTGTTTATGGAAGGGAAATAGATTCCTCTGCAGTGTGATTCCACCCATCCTAAAATATGTTCACAAAACAGATCAGAAAACTTGCAAGTGCATCAATTTCTCTACTGATTATTACGGGAGTTAAGGCTGACTACATCAAAAACAAATGTCTACCTTAGTTATCTCTAAAATCAGCTGTGATGAACCCACCCACCCTGGTGTCTTGACACCTCAGTCAATGGAGAATTACTGAGCTTAATTTGCATGATGGTTTTGTTTTGCATTTCCACTTGGAGAGCAGACTGCTTCAGGTTTTTTAATTGCTTATGCCATGGCCAACCAGCACTATCTGTGTGCCATGGAAAAACACAGTGTGCAGTTGGAGAACATGTGAATCGAACATCTTCAGACTTCAGACTCCACTGTAATGTGAATTTCAAACAGCAAAGATTTGGCACATTTCTCATTTTATCCTAGTTGATTCTCTCCTCCTGAGGCTCAGGTAGCTTGTCAGCCTTCAAATGGGATGAGATCCATTTAAAGACTGTGACATTGCAGGTGTCAAAAAAATCACAGATTCCACTTGAAACCAACGTTTTTAATTACATTTGGCATTCCCATGCATATTGCTGTCACATCTCTACCACTGATGGCAATAGGCTAGGGAATGTTCAACATAATTAAAAGCTTTCATTTCTAATACATTCTGTGACTTTTATGTACTTTCAAACCTTAGGACTCCTGTACGGAGCAAAGTGGAATGGAAACTATAGGAGTCTTGACACCTCAAACACCACAGAGAAAGTAAGATCCTGCCCAGGTACTGCCAAAAAGTGTCTGCCAAAACCAATCATCAGGAAGCAGCTGATTTTATTCTGTCACACTCTACACAGCCTGAGCTTCCTTCTAGTAGTTGCTGCTCTAACTGATCACACTTACTTTTGAAACCAGGACTGAAGGAGAAGTAATGACATTGGTGCTGCTCTCCACATTCTTCAGAATAGCATTGTGTCACTCTAGAATGTGGAAAATGCATTTTAGACTCTCTTACAGGTGACAGATTTCAAACTTCCCCAGAAGATGATAAAACAATAGGTTAAAATTGCTGTTCACAATTTTGCTGAAGCAAAATCAGTACAAAAAGAAGGCATCAATAGTCTTGGGATCAAAAGCTGAGCAAATAAGGAAGGTACCAGCACTATCATTTTGTGATCAGGGCACTTATCTACGGATAGGGTAGGAATGAGTGGTTCTGCTCCGTATTCCCAGAAAAAGTTGTGCAGCTGACAATCAGGTGGAAAAACTGGCATGATCCAGAGCGAAGAGTGTTGAACTTTTCATCCTTTCTTTTGAATTACCTCATTCAGAAGAGAGAAAATCAGCAGCAAAGGTTTTCAAGGCTCTTCTAGATCAGCTTCAACAAAACCTCTCCGAAACATATACATGGAAGTGTTCAATTCCTCCACAGTCTTAAAAAGCACACACCATCAATCTCCTACAATACAATACTTCTCTCTGAGCAAAGCTTCAGATCCTGAGAATATATATTGCAATTTGGTATAAGGTGCTAACTCCTTCAGCTCCACAGGGCACCTAAAGGAGAATTCACCTATGGTTGCTGAAAGTGAGTGGTAACATAAGCACTATGTCTGATCCCTTCCTGAAGTAATTTATCAGATGATCTGTTAGGTCAAATGGCACTATGGTATTACTCACAAGTTCTTCTTACAATGAATTAGGGAAAAGGAAAAATTGGAATGACAGTGCAACACATGCCTCCTGTCCCATAATGTGACCTCCATGCAGCAAAATTTTAGACCGTCCTTAACTTCAATATCCCAACCATAGCAGTACATCCGATGTAGAACAACCACACATTTTGCCTGTATCATTTCTTGACAGTGAGTCAAATAACACCTGATATCATACATCCATCTTGTAAGGAAAACTTGGGGTTTTGTCTGAAGAACTGTACTAAAAACCAGTGAAGGCATTTCAGAAGACGTAACCATTGGATTGGCAGGAATTTCTTTAGTTTCTCTTAAATCGGTAGGTCAAAAAAAAAGTTCTCTCTGTGCCACTGATGTGTAAGCCTAGAAACATCACATTTTCTATTTCCTCTTCAGTCTTTTTCTTTTTTTTAAATGAATTGCAGTGGTTCTGCCACCACTGGACAAGAAGTCCATAATCAGAAGAGTAATTTATCTCAATTATGAGATAAAAATAAAGAGTACCAGACTTACTGTTGGCTGTTCACTCTTCCAAAGGAGTTTCCACAACAGCAATCCAGGACTAGACTGAAAGTTTACGAAACAGTGATCCAGGGGGCTAAGCACCTGGAACATAATTTTGAATGAACTCTGCATCCTGTGATTAAAGGCCTCAGACAAAAAAAAATGCTTACAGTAGGACATTGTCTGTAAAGTTATGAGTCACAAAAAAAATAGCCATTTGTCTGGCAAGACATTTAACAAAGTTACAAAGGAATAATGCAGAACAGTTTATCAGACTGTTTTGTGTAAGTCAGCTTTTGAAAGTCTTATGCATCATCAAGATAAAATTAAGCAATTTGGACATTTCTAAGTGCATGGAGTACAAACCTCTCCAGTACATATAAAACCAAGCAGAACCAAGCAGTTTGGTGCAATGAATGCTGTCAGATGTCTGCTATCCTAATAATGTAATGGTTCACATGCTATAACTTCCAAGTGAAATGAGCAAACAAATTTGTTCCTCGATGCTTTAGAAAGATATCTTTTATAAACATAAGTGATTTTTATTCACCCTATATCTATATCCAAAAATCTAGACAGATAGTCACAGTCTTTTTGTTTCATCTGCTTTGGGAAACAGTCGTTATGGCGTGCTAAGAGTTCTCATTGTTTGTTCACTGGTGCTTTACTGGACTGCTTTAATCTGTTACAGTAAAAACTCTCCATTTCTAAAGGAGAACAGTAAGTGGTGGTATTTGTCATCCAAATACCATATTTGATTGGCTTTTATTTTAGTAGGCAAATCTTTTTGCAAAGAAAAGCGTGGAGGTATTTTTGTACTGCCCTTACAACAGCAGGCACTGAAACCCTCACTTGGGATTCTAAAGACATTGAGTGGGCACTAACTCCTGAACGAGCTGGTGCAGTCCAGAAGTCTCTGCCCAGAGTGAAAATATGGTTATGCACAGTTATGAATGTCACAGGCAATAGTATGTGCCAATCTAATTTTCATGTGAAGAATGGCAAATCCAGGTATTAAATTCCTCCCACAGATGTTCCCTAGGCTGAGAAAACAGCAGGCTTCAGCTAAGCAAATCAGTAGTACAGAAAATGCTGATCCAGTATCTAACATTAATTGACTAGCCTGAGGCTGCTTTCCTGATGCAGAAAAAACATTAGCAAAACACAGTATTGCATCTGCAAGGTATTTCAGGCAGCTTCTGTCCACATTCAGAACATTAGCATATGGCAGAGAGATTCCATGTTTGTTTGTTAGACTAGGAACTACAGCAGTCCTTCACAAAACGTCCAGCCTTTCTACATGCTTAATCCCACTTTTTTATGGAATTTATAGTGAAATGTATAACTTACAGGGTAGATTCATAGCAGCTAGATGGCCTTGTTTTGTGGATTTTAAAACTTCATAATTTTTTTAGGTTTTGTTTCAGGCAGAATTGGTTTTGTTTATTGGATGTGAACAATGTTTGAAATCCCTTGACTTAGTGCTTTTATGTCTGCCATCACCAACTTCATTTGGATAGTAAAGGACTTAGCTGTCTGTAGTCTGATGCAAGTAGTAATTGTTCTCTGATAAGAAATGCAATTATTTTCAATAACAGAATTCTGAATAACATAAATTTTCAATAATAGAATAACCCAGATAAACAACAATCAAGGA
>VYZQ01024035.1:20903-36136 GCA_013400655.1 Mystacornis crossleyi
CTTTTATGCCTGCCATCACCAACTTCATTTGGATAGTAAAGGACTTAGCTGTCTGTAGTCTGATGCAAGTAGTAATTGTTCTCTGATAAGAAATGCAATTATTTTCAATAACAGAATTCTGAATAACATAAATTTTCAATAATAGAATAACCCAGATAAACAACAATCAAGGAGTTTAAACAAAGTTCCATGGAGTCTTCCTTTCGTCTCTTGAATTAAATTAATAGTGTGTAATTCTAACTGCCAGTTTAAGAACCAAACTTCTTCAGTGATGTGAGGCCTTTAACATGTCCCTTCTTGAAAAGGAGTGTAAAATATATGCTAGCCTCTTCTACAGAAATGGTGCATAAACAACACACCTCAGACACTGCAGAGCTTTTTGACATTCTTATTTAATTTTTGTTTTCAAAGACAAGGATGAAAAGTTTCATCCAAGGATGAAAAATAACTGAAGGCTTACTCAGGCTTTGCAGAGAAATCATAAGAAAGTTCAGGGATGAGCAAGTCATCCTCCTTGGTAATTCACTATGCAACAAGAAGAAAAAGCGAACCAAGTTTATTAGTCAGGTTATTAAACAAAGTAGAGTGAATGCCTGAGGACAGGCCCTACACCTCCGTAGTGGTCTTGTCTCCTTCCTCTCTCCCTTAGCATTGCCAGTTCCTCTTCCATCAAGGAAAGGCATTTTCACCATACACAACAACGCTTGCCCTCCTTTCTTCAGTTTAAGTTTTCTTATCTCTTAAATCTTTCTTTTTTGTTCTTATCTCTTATCTCTACATCTTCTTGCTTTTCTACTGGGATGTGCTAAGCACCTACAACCAGCAGGATATGTGAAAGATGATCTTTCCTTTAAAACTTAGACAGCACTGTTGCATCAAGATTCAAACACTTTATAATTTTCATTGTGAAACTCTTTTCTAATTTGCAATGCACATGAAACACTCACAGCAGGTTGGCCACACAGTCAGGCAGTCACTTTTCCCTTCTTTTTGTAGCAGGGAAGACAGCGGATGCCCCAGGTCAGGTTCACCTCCTTGATTGTAGAACATAACCATAATTAGATGTGTTTTGGTGGGGCATCTCACTTCCCATTGCCAATCCAGGAGGGCATGAGGACTGTCTGAGGTAAAGCCTCCAGCAGATTTCTTGGAAATTTAAAATACCTTAAATGGCCATAAATAGGTGTGTTTAAGCAGCTAGAAGTAGACTTTCACTTACGAGTCAGTTTGAGACTGACATCTAAATCACAATTTGTCAGGAGAGAGAAATCACATAGTAGGACACCTGCTAAAATTAATGTTATGTGTATTAGAGTGACAAACTTATCTCCTCTCCCATTTAGGGGCTGGAACCTTGCGACATTAAGGAGATTGGGAGGTACCATCACCTCCATTTTGTAAGAGTAAAGCTGAAGCAAACAGGATTAACGACTGGGCTTTGATTTCATGCTGGAGTAGTGTGTCTCTGAAAGACAAGCACTATGGTCCAGAGAGGGCACTCTGGCCTCGAGGCTCAGGTAATTATCCAAAATTTTAAGACAGTACAGGATACTACATAAGCACAAAGTTTGTGCCCAACCACTCTGTGGTCTGGCAGCTGTGGATATCCTGAATTTTTGTCTGATAGTTATCACTAAAAGTGTTTGCTTCATTTCTATATCGTATTGCTGCTCTTTGCACTGTTGTTGAATCAGTGGTGTTTTGACATAGTTGTTACACCCTAACCTTTGAGTGTATTTAAGTACTTAAACCCCTCATTGCCCAGGGTGTCCATGTCCAGGCTCTGGCCTTGGGGGCTGCAGAGCAGCATCTGTGAGGAGAGGCCAGGGCTGCTCCAGGCAGGACACAGCTGATTCCAGCCAGCTCCTGCCCACCTGCTCCAGGCAGGGCACAGCCGAGCCCCTTGGGCACGACGGTAGTGGTGCCCCAGGGAAACAGATCCAAGAAAGCGAAAAATGTCTGATGAAGCAGCAGAGGGCAACAAAAAGGAGGGAGAAACAGTCTAGCAAACTACCAGGTCAGAGACCCATGTTTGAGAAGCTGGTGAAGAACTACCTTAATTGACAACAAATTAAATTAAACTTCCCCGAGTGGAGTCTGTTTTGTCTGTGACAATAATTGGTGTGATCTCCTTGTCCTTCTCTCAACCCACGGGCTTTTATTTCGTTTCCCCTGTCTTGCTGAGGAGGCAGAGTGAGTGTGGCCAAGTGGGCATATAGCAGTCAGATCAGGGCAGCCCAGGANCTACATAAGCACAAAGTTTGTGCCCAACCACTCTGTGGTCTGGCAGCTGTGGATATCCTGAATTTTTGTCTGATAGTTATCACTAAAAGTGTTTGCTTCATTTCTATATCGTATTGCTGCTCTTTGCACTGTTGTTGAATCAGTGGTGTTTTGACATAGTTGTTACACCCTAACCTTTGAGTGTATTTAAGTACTTAAACCCCTCATTGCCCAGGGTGTCCATGTCCAGGCTCTGGCCTTGGGGGCTGCAGAGCAGCATCTGTGAGGAGAGGCCAGGGCTGCTCCAGGCAGGACACAGCTGATTCCAGCCAGCTCCTGCCCACCTGCTCCAGGCAGGGCACAGCCGAGCCCCTTGGGCACGACGGTAGTGGTGCCCCAGGGAAACAGATCCAAGAAAGCGAAAAATGTCTGATGAAGCAGCAGAGGGCAACAAAAAGGAGGGAGAAACAGTCTAGCAAACTACCAGGTCAGAGACCCATGTTTGAGAAGCTGGTGAAGAACTACCTTAATTGACAACAAATTAAATTAAACTTCCCCGAGTGGAGTCTGTTTTGTCTGTGACAATAATTGGTGTGATCTCCTTGTCCTTCTCTCAACCCACGGGCTTTTATTTCGTTTCCCCTGTCTTGCTGAGGAGGCAGAGTGAGTGTGGCCAAGTGGGCATATAGCAGTCAGATCAGGGCAGCCCAGGACATGTTTATACAGAGTGGTAGCTACACTGATTGCATTTCCGAATTTGATCACAGCATAGGTTTGGTGAAAGCTCAACAGGGCAGCTGCAAGTCTCCAAACTATACTGTCTACTTGTAGCTGTTAAAAATTATTGTAGTAGGTCTATTTTCATGCACATTTCACAGGCTTCCCTGGTTTGATGGATATGCATGGCCCCATCTTCCACAAAACTGTTTCACTCACACCATGCGGGCTGCTGGCTCTGTAGTGCTCTATAGTTGTGTCTGGTTCCTAGGCACCGTACTCACAGCCACTTTGGCTCCTTTGCCACACTCTTGGTTGTGTCCTCCAGCCCCCAGCTGTCTTTTCTACCCTAGATGAGCACTTCTTCCCCAGCTATTCTGCACTGCAGCCAGGCAGACCTGGGCACAGGGTCCTTGACCAGCCAGAGCCCAAACTGAACAAATAACTGTTCAGATCACATATCAGCCTGTGCAGGCATTTAAATGGATGTTTGCCAGTGTGGGCTTTTATTCTGATGTCATTACTCTACACCTGCTTTTTATGACATTTTTAGGACCTTAATGTCTTCAAGACTTCATTTCAGTAAAATTTTGGGGAAATTGGCCAGTCACTTCAAAATATATTTGTGGTAGGGGAAATGTCTTGCAAAGAGAGACAGAACAATCACCCAAAAAAAAAAAAAAAAAAAAAAAATCAGNAAAAAAAAAAAAAAAGAAATCAGGCTAACACTCTATTGAGCTACAAGTCTTTTCAACTTTAATGCAGAGGAAAAGTCTGCAAAGACTTCAGAGACAACAGGTGCCATCTACAGCATTTCATCTTGATCTAAACAGCGTGAAATTGTATATTTGTACCTGTGACTCCTGCCATCTGCCCCTGAGAGCAGACTGAAGCATTTATGTGCTGGGACTGCATATTCTATTATGAAACATTACACGCAGCAACTTTCAGTCTCCAGGGGCCACACTTCAGTTATTAAAGTTGAAAGAGGCAACAATCTTCACCATTTGATTTCTGGCATAGGATCTTCTCCCTGTGCAAGAGTTTCCCAGTATTTTTTTAAATTATTTTCTATAGCTGTTATGTATGTATTATGTCAACTTGCTGCAATCATTTTCTTAAGAAAGAATGGAACTATGCATCCAAACCATGTTGAAAGGACAAATTTGAAAGTTATTTTTAAAATAATGCAACTGCCTTTTATGCTAGGGTGGTAAATAATAACCTTACCAAGATGACTGCCTTGGGAATATACTAAAATATGTAACAACCATCTCAGTGCTTCTTCCTCCACATTTGAGCCGAGAAACTATCTGTGCCTTTTAGCCAACTCATCATGCCTTATCTGAGAAAGTATCTTTCTTCCTTCTGAAATTTGAAAGCAAGATTACAAATAAGAAGGTGCTGTATTTTTATTGACATTCCATTTCTATTAAATATTGCCTGCAAATATTAGCGGAAGAGAAGTTCTTCCACCAGTAGGGAATTGGACAACTAAGATCCTCACTTTGCCCAAGCTCACTCGGCTAGTCACAGAATCATAGACCCATTTAGGCTGTGCAGGAGCTCAATACTCTGTACTTAATGCAGGAGCTCAATACTCTGTACTTAATGCTTATTAGCAACAGGATGTATCTGCTCTGGAGAAGAACCAGGGTAGCAGAGCTGCATAGTTCTGCTCCCCAGGCTAGCGTAGATGGCTCCACAAAGCGTGCTTTGTGCTGCACAGTTGTATCCTGAGAACCCCAGTCAACAGAAGAGGAAAAACTAGCCCTCTTTGGAAACTGGTTAGAAGTTAGAAATCCAGCCTTTCTTAATGCAGAAATGTGTACCAATCATACTGCAGTATACATGCAAAGTGCAGGACAGCCTTTTCTATGGTGACTTGACAGATTTCACAGAAGTGCAAAAGGGGAATTAGCCTTAACAGTCCTGCAAACTGCCACAGAATTTATAAAGTGGGATATAGACCCAAAGGGACACAACTTACCAGTTCCATGGGATCTCAATGCTTCAAAAACACCAACACAGCTAGATGTTTACTCTACTTTACACTTTCTCTAATTGTTTCAATTTTTTTCTCCCCATCAGAATTAAAGTTTGGGAGCTGGTAGGACCTTAAAGAAATTAGAAAATATCACAGAAAATTTTCAGAGTTTACTTAATGCCGATTAAGTGATTTATATATTTCCTACCTTGAGTTTAGAAATGAGAGTTGAGGCTGAAAGGCCAATTTTATCACACATTAAACATTCACTCTGTTGGGAGGTAGCCTGTTCCTTTCATTTCACTGGCAAAAAGGAGAGCAAGTCCCCTGAGATTCCTAAAGCAGGCCTGGACTAGTAAACAACCTCAGAGAGGTGAAATGAAATGAAATGAAATGAAATGAAATGAAATTAATATAAAAGTGAATTCCATCCAAAAGTGCTCCATCTTCCCCCACACACACTGCAGTGAGAAAACCTTGCCACTGTGAACAAAGAAGTGAACCATTATTTTTTAAGACATGCTAGAAATTTTCTTCCTATTTTCTCTTCCCACTAACATATGAGCAGAGGAGGAGTGTCCTTGATGCACATTGCCTCCAAGGGCTTCTTTTGTGGTGCTTCCGCCTGTGCCACTTGTCTTACACAGGGCTGTGCCTAAAGACACAGACATCCTGGAAGGGCTAGCAACAAACATCAGCATTGTAGTTAGGCATAAGAACATTAAACTAACTGAAAAAACCATGATGGCTTCACTGACTGAGATGAAGAAATATGAACTATGCATAAAAATTAATTTAGTTTGCAAAACATATTTTAAGGTAACAAGACCTTTTCAGGCACTGCATGGTGTTGGTCATCACACAGGGAAAGTATTTTAAATATGATTTTCATTTTCATCCTTTTAAATCCTCTTATATGGACTCCACTTGCACTGTTTCTAATAATTTTGGTCCTCAGGAAAAGCTCTACAAAGATATGACTACAAATAAGGCACAAGAACAAGCAATTCCCAACTGGATTAAAACAATCTTTCTCTGTGTCCTTCCCCGCTCCAAATCTCTTCAGAATATTTGTAGTAGAAATGGAATGCAGAGTGTTTGGTGGTATGGATTCTCATTTGATTTAAAAAGCCAACACCTGCATATTTTGGCCAATAAAGCACTCTACTTTTGCCAAACTATCTGATCTCTTAGCATCCTTCTTGAGACAGATGCAGAGCCTGCAGTAGCATTTGAGTTTTTTGGATGTGTGAGAGCATGAATTATTTAAAGTGTACGGATTCCTTTAATTTTAATGAGTTAATTAGATACACCTAAGAAATTGGAGTACAACAGGACTACAGGTGAAATAAAAAGGTAAAGAGGCTACAATGTGAAGGGTGTGTAACAGGCTGGGTTCTTTGAAGGTTCAAATGCAAGAATTGAGAACGTGCTCTTCTGCTCTCTATTAATTTGAGAAAACTAAATTAACATTTGCCTACCTATTTCAGCTTCTGCTGCACATAAATGACTATATATTATTCATAATATTTCTTTCATTTTGATTTGATCTTCCCACTTGACTCTTAATAAGTCTTGGTTTTAATTAGGCCACCTGCATCTTGTAATGTAACGGAGGCACAACTTTAAAACTATGAATTCCAAACAGTCAGTGCAGCCTCACAGGAAGAAACTTATCATGAAAAATGATTTGACATTACTGTTTGAAGCTTTGCATTTCTGTAATGTGATAAGTGAGAATAATTTCCTCTTGCTGTAATTCTTATAGGACACAATGTTCATTTAATACAAAATTTAATAGAGCAGAATATGCTCATGTAATGCAAAAAGATTATGAAAAGTTATGCAGCATGCATTTCAATGCAACTTGTCCCACACATCTATTTTAGTTATTGCAGACCACCTGTTAACTAAATGCCTCATGTGAGTAGACAAAAGTATCATGTATCTGCTGTGGATGTGCCACTTTGAATACTAAGGAAGAATAACACTTGTCATTCACATCCTTGGCTTGACAGAAGATAGTAATCCAATTTCCTGATAGCTGGTATGTATCACTAGGACAGGATTGACTGCTGAATTGCCATTTGTCATTTAAGGGCACAATAGTTATTATATTTCTTGTTAAAACATTTGAGAGGTAGCCTAATAATGTGTAAGTAAGGCCTAGGCAACACACTGAGATTCATAATGATTCACCACAAACAAATATGCTTCAAATAAGTAATTTATTTGCAAAGACACTCCATGCAAACTAAGTCTAGTGAGCTCAGCCCACATTCCAAGGTAATCTTGTTGCAGCTGAAGAAACAAGGATCCAGACATGAATAACAAGGATTCATGAATAATAACAATTAACAAACAGTATTAATTATCCATTCATTCACAAGTTGATAAAATGTAGCTAGATCTCTAAATTGCAATTTCTGAAAATCATGGAATGACAGAAAAGTTAGTGTTGGAAGGGACTTCTGGGGATCATCTAGTCCAACCCCTCTGACAAGTCAGAGTCACCTAGAGCAGATTACACAGGTGGGTTTTGAATGTCTCCAGGGAGGGAGACTCCATGACCTCCCTGGACAGCTCTGCCACCCTCAACATGAAGTTCTTTGTCATGCCAAGGTGGAACCTCATGTGTTTTAGTTTATGGCCACTACTCTTCATCTTGTCACTGAGTACAACTGAGAAGAGTCTAGCACCATCCTCTTGACACCTGCCTTTGAGATATTTGTATGCCTCAGTGTTCTCTAGACTAAACAGGCCCAGGTCCCACAGTGTCTCCTCATAAGAGAGATGCTCCAGACCCCAAATGATCTTTGTGGCCTCTGGGGGATCCTCTCCAGTAGCTCCTTGTCTCTCTTGTACTGAGGAGCTCAGACCTGAATACAGAGCTCCAGATGAGGCCTCACTAGGGCCGAGTAGAGGGGCAGGATCACCTCAGCTGAGCTGCTGACAGTGCTCTTCCCAATGCACCCCAGGATACAATCAGCCCTCCCTACATAATTTGGCAAAAACATTTGTCAAAACCAATAAGTTAAGCACTAGAGTTGACATTTTGAATTGTCTTTTTGTTTATGGCAAAGTCTTTATAATTCCATGGTTTACTCACAAAAGATTTATCTTTAAAAAGTCATAAGAACATGCTATGTACTGAATGCATTTATTATTGGTTTATCTAATAACATTTTATCAATGTAAGAATTACATTTGTCAGTGCGCAAACATGAAACAAGACATGATCTTAGTTTCCAAAGCTGTTTCCTACTTCCATATCACATCATTGCATGAAATTCTCAATTAATTTTGAAATTTTCCTTCTGCCTTTTATAATTACATGAAATAAAACTATCAATATGCTACCTATCACTCAGTAATTAGAACTGCTAACATTTCAAAGTTTGCTTGTGAAATTATTGTATAATTACTTCTTACTCTAGCAGAAGAATGTAAATATGTTCTAATGTGAGTCTGCAGCAACTCAGAAACTTTGACACAATATTTTGAAGCTATTGCAAAGTTTGAAAGTATACAAAATAATATTCTTTACCTCTGTGCTCCAAAATTGTTTCTACAGTTAAGATTTTGGCTGAGCATTGCATGATTTCCCTCCCACTCATGCCTTTCCCTGGTCCAGAATCACAGCATTTCCTGACTGTCCCTCACTTAAATCTGTTATGAATTTGACAAANTGTCATGCCAAGGTGGAACCTCATGTGTTTTAGTTTATGGCCACTACTCTTCATCTTGTCACTGAGTACAACTGAGAAGAGTCTAGCACCATCCTCTTGACACCTGCCTTTGAGATATTTGTATGCCTCAGTGTTCTCTAGACTAAACAGGCCCAGGTCCCACAGTGTCTCCTCATAAGAGAGATGCTCCAGACCCCAAATGATCTTTGTGGCCTCTGGGGGATCCTCTCCAGTAGCTCCTTGTCTCTCTTGTACTGAGGAGCTCAGACCTGAATACAGAGCTCCAGATGAGGCCTCACTAGGGCCGAGTAGAGGGGCAGGATCACCTCAGCTGAGCTGCTGACAGTGCTCTTCCCAATGCACCCCAGGATACAATCAGCCCTCCCTACATAATTTGGCAAAAACATTTGTCAAAACCAATAAGTTAAGCACTAGAGTTGACATTTTGAATTGTCTTTTTGTTTATGGCAAAGTCTTTATAATTCCATGGTTTACTCACAAAAGATTTATCTTTAAAAAGTCATAAGAACATGCTATGTACTGAATGCATTTATTATTGGTTTATCTAATAACATTTTATCAATGTAAGAATTACATTTGTCAGTGCGCAAACATGAAACAAGACATGATCTTAGTTTCCAAAGCTGTTTCCTACTTCCATATCACATCATTGCATGAAATTCTCAATTAATTTTGAAATTTTCCTTCTGCCTTTTATAATTACATGAAATAAAACTATCAATATGCTACCTATCACTCAGTAATTAGAACTGCTAACATTTCAAAGTTTGCTTGTGAAATTATTGTATAATTACTTCTTACTCTAGCAGAAGAATGTAAATATGTTCTAATGTGAGTCTGCAGCAACTCAGAAACTTTGACACAATATTTTGAAGCTATTGCAAAGTTTGAAAGTATACAAAATAATATTCTTTACCTCTGTGCTCCAAAATTGTTTCTACAGTTAAGATTTTGGCTGAGCATTGCATGATTTCCCTCCCACTCATGCCTTTCCCTGGTCCAGAATCACAGCATTTCCTGACTGTCCCTCACTTAAATCTGTTATGAATTTGACAAAAGTCTGTGAGATTGCTGTGGTTTGACCCTGGCTGGATTCCAGGCACCTACCAGAGCTGCTCTATCACTCCCCTCCACCACTGGACAGTGGAGACAAAATGTAACAAAAAGTTCATGGGTTGAGATAACGTCTGGGAGAGAGATCACCCAGCAAATACTGTCATGGGTAAAACAGACTCAAGGATATTAATTGAATTCATTACTAACAAAATCTGAGCAGGATAATGAGAAGTAAAATACATCTTAAAAACACCTTTTCCCCACCCCTCCCTCCTTCCCAGCTCTTCCCCATAGCTGCGAAGGGAGACAAGGAATGGGGGCTGTGGTCAGTTCATCACAGGCTGTTTCTGCCACCACTCAGGGAGACGAGTCCTTCCCCTGCTCCTGTGTGGGGTACCTCCCATGGGAGACAGTTCTCCGTGAACTTCTCCAATATGAATCCATCCCATGGGCAACAGTCCTCCCCAGACTGCTCCACCATGGGTCACTCTCCCACAGGGTGCAGTCCTTCAGGCACAGCCTACACCCATGTGAGTCCCTCGCAAGGTCACAAGCCCTACCAGGAAACTTGCTGCAGCATAGGGTCCTCTCTCCATGGGTCTGCAGGTCCCTGCCAGGAGCCTGTTCCAGCACAGGTTTCCCACAGGTTCACAGACCTCTCTCAGGCTCCAGCATGGAGTCCTCCACAGTCTGCAGGTGAATCTCTGCATCTCCATCATCCTATATGGGCTGCAGGGGAATCAGCTCTGGTGCCTGGAGCAGCTCCTCCTTCTCCCTCTTTTTCCACTGACCTTGGTGTCTGCAAGGCCGTTCCTCTCACATATTAACTTCACTCTTCTCTGGCATTAATTACATCGATGCAATAATTTTGAGGTTTTTTTCTTCTTAAATACGTTGTCACAGAGGCTTTGGCACCATTTCAGATTGGCTTGGCCTTGGCCAACAGCAGGACTGTCTTAGAGCTGGCTGGCACTGGGTGAACCTTCTGGCAGCTTCTCACAGAAGCCACCCCTGTAGCCCTCCCACTACCAAAACCTGGCCATGTGAAATCAGTACAGAGACACTGCTTCAAGCCCTTCAAATATGCTTCAAGATATGCCAAAATTTGCCTAGATTTGGTAAATCTGAGCATCCTTAGTATTTCATTAATTGAAAAGCCTGCTTCAAAAGTCGCCCATAGACTTATTATATGTGGATCACTGACACAATAAACAAGAACAGCTTTCAAGGAACCATTTGGGTCAGTCATACTGCTTTGTGCACAGTACCTGGGGAATCTTTAATGTATCACTTATTGACACAGTTAAGAACCATGTCAGACTATTCAGGCTGTGCTTTTAGGGAGCATTAAGGCAATAAACCCGTACAAAATCCTAAGCTCAGCCTCTTAAAAATCCTTATTGAATTTTTCAGCTAAAATTATTCACAATTCCGTGAGTGACCAGTTCTTTGTGTGAAGTAACCTGTTTTAAAGCGCGTGCCGGCCACAGCATAATCCTGAATGCCACTCTGGCACCATCTGGAGACCAAGAACTGCGTCACCTTTCAGGAGTAACTAAAAAATGTCCACGGATTTTGTGTCCCTTCTTTGTCATCCAGAAGAGCACTAAGGATGCTGCCATAAATAACCTGCCAAGGCTTAGGAGCACCAACCGGCTATCAGTGACCTGACAAACGCCTGTCTTTCTCCATAGTGTCTCCATAGTCTTACATTCAACCCCTGCTCAGATTTTGGCTAGCACACAGCTCATGCCAAGGCCTGTTGTATGTGCCCTGCAATGGCATTGGGACCAATGCCATTAGGTCAAAGTGATGGCAACACATAAGCCAGACATGGCTGCCAGAAAGGACTACAGTCGTTACACAGCCATTGTCACCTGCAGCTTGCTGTCTCCTGCAGCCACAATCCTTGCACACTGATTTACTGGCACTTTTCTTCAGAACCTGCTAACTCAAAGAAATTGGACAGACCAAACTTTCCAGCTTGGAGGTGTAAATACTTCAGCTTACACAATGAGCTTTTGAAGCAGACCTAACAGCAGCTGGAGAGCTGAAGTGTAGACGCTTCCTGCTGTGATACGGGGGATGCCACATTGTGATGGAAGAGGAAGGACGAGCACTCTCACCGTTGGCTGGATTACTGTTTTGCTTATAGGTGCACAAGTTATAAGCTGTGATCTGAGCTGCAAGTAATAAATTAGAGAACTAGTAAGTTAGAAACTTCAAGAACTCAGTGATGAATTAATGAACTCACCTTAGACTGCTGTGGAAAAAGGGGACTGAACCCCTGTAGGTTGTTTTCTCTTCTAATGAGCTCGTATAATAGTTTATTTCACAGAACATCTCATCCTATAAATTAGAGAGATCCAAACAGACCATGACAGTAGTCCTCTTCCAGGGTTTGAGCCCGTGCTCAAGTTCTGCCCTGATCTGGTACAGCCACATAACCTGGGATCCGATTTTGCAGAAAAAACCCAAGTGGATCTTGCTCGATCTCCTACTGCTTGATACAAAACTGGACAACTGGAGGCTAGATAGCAACTGACAATAGTTAAGTGTCAAACACAGAAGGTTGTATAGAAGTTCCACTGTAGTCTGTTCCGGCTTTAGTATTAACCAACATTTTCATCAAGAGTCTGAAGATTAAATAGAATGGCTTCCTATGCTCTTTCTATTCCGTTATTACAATGATTGTATTTGTGAAAGATAAAACTAAAAGGAGCTGCACATATCTAGGCTAATATCATTAGAGTTCAAATATTCTTAACAAACAAGAAATTATCTACGGAAGAACAGAAAACAATTCACCATAAATAAATTCAGGTTCCTATTCTTAGCAATAATTGGCTACACAAATGCAGGATGTACAGCATTTGAATTTGATAGCAGATCTTCAAAAACAGATTTTAGGGATTACAATGGATCACAAACTGAACATGAGTGAATAATGAACAATGTCCTACCCACAAGATAAAAATGTCTGGCCATTTAAAATTAGGAATATGTGAAGACAAGTGAAATAGTCTCCTTGCTCTGTCTAGCATGGATTAAGTTTAAGATTGAATATAGGATCCAGGACACAGAATTTCAAGAAAGTGGTACCAATCTAAGTATAAAACATAGAGTCAATAAAAATGGAAAGCGTTGGTTATGTAACCAAAGTTACAACTAACTTGGAAATACTACACCAGGATGAAGTAAATGGCTTATGTTGCAGCAATAAATATTGATGGTAGACACTGGGAAAATCTTACTAACAACGGAGGAGCAAAGCCCTTGAACAGGTTGCATATTCTGACAGGGGATATTCTGAACAGGGGATATCCTGAAGTCTTCTGTACTGGAAGTATATGAAAAATTGTTATAATATCTTTTGTCAAAAAAGATATTATATATATTACAGTGCCCAGACTGGATGTGGAAGGTCATTCTAGCTTTTTCCAAATGTTAGAAATAAAGTACCACAAGGCTGCAAGGAAAAATTATAATTTTTATTATTCTTTATCTTGTCATTGCAGCTTATATGTGTTACAAAAGCAGCATTTATCGTGATGATGTTTGCTCTATTTTCATCCATTTATGATCCTTTTCCAAAGTCAATTTCTTCTCTTAATGAAGCACGATTTTTTAAAAATCATGACAAAGTCTAAAGATTAACAGACATATAACGTATTTGATACTTAAGTAAGTTGTGTCTTTACATACAACAGGAAGACTTTCAAAAAGAAATCATTAAACATGTATCAGATTCAATATTTAATCTCCCAACAAGAGAACCAGTATGTTTGATGTTCTTGTACCCTTAAAGCTGTATATCAATATTATTAGGTTATATATTGTGTATATTCTCAGTATGGTTTCCTCAGCAACTATATTTTGGGTATCTTTGCTATAGCAACCAAAGATGATTTCTTATTTTACTGTTTCAATTAATAATCCATGGCCTGAACCATAAAAGCAATAGTTAGATAATACATCTAAAAAAGGCTAAATAAACATGTATTACACAAGTGCAAGTTTTCTGAAAGAGTTATTACTCTGGTGTAGGAATAATACATCCATACATCACTAATTAGACTCTGTATTTCAATGCTTAAAATAGAAACACTGTGCTCAATTCTAGCCTTATACAGAGGAGGGCACAATAGTGGGTTTTGCAACATATATGACAATCATCTATTATGCGAGAATCACATTATGTCAGAATCAACTCCTTTTTTATGAAGGCAGGAGAATGAATTTCCCACTATGCCCTTCTGCCCCAGTCTTGCCCACAACTGCATGAGACCAAATCTATTAAATGAGTGTCTCTGCAAACAGAAATTGAATTGAAACTCAGAAAACCGAAAGAATTGGGCCTTTGTCAATTTTGTTTGTAGAATTTCTAATCACACTTAGCTTATTGTTATGTAATGGGCAAATTATGTTTCTGTAAGACTTCATAAAACTGGTTACAAAACATTCTCAATCAAGAGCATTTTAGATTTCAGGATGGTGAACACAAAAGTTGAATATACCTCTAAGTAAACATGTTTTTCTGTCTTTACTTTGAACAAATATAAAGAGTATCTAGATGATCTTAACCATTTTTTATTTTCCACTTATATAAGAATTATTTTATATTTTTTTTGCAGCTCTCCATGTTTCAGCACTTTGTCATCTGACTATGAAGTGGCTCACAGATTTAATTATGAACACAAGTCTAGAAGCCTGGTTTATGTTACCAGTCTGGACTTGAACATTGCTTTCATAAACCACATTTACACAACAAATACACAACTTGTATCAGCAATGCCCTTACATTGCATGCAAGTCAAATCACTCTCTCTTAGAAGTAAATGGTCAATCTACGTAACTTAGCTTATGCATGGTCTGAGAATTAAAACATGGTAAGTTTGGGAACATATGCAAGTCTAAACATATGGTCTTACTATAATAATTTTATCATTCTTTGATATATACATCAGGAACTTCTGAGGCTAACAGGGAAAGACAAGGGAAAATTCTCAAATTAATTAATTGGTGTTCCTCTAGGGAGGCAACGCATCCAACAGCCCAGCTGAGGTGCCTTTACACCAATGCATATGGGCAGGAAACAGGAGGAGTTGGAAGACTCGGGCTGCTAGTAAGTTATGACCTTGTTGCCCTTACTGAAACATGGTGGGACAAATCCCATGACTGCCGCATGACTATCAATGGCTATGGGCTGTTGATAAAAGACAGAGGAGGAGAGGCAGAGAGGCTGCCACCTCTCTTGATGTGAATGAGGTGAAATGAGTGTGAAGACTTGTCTCTGAAGAACAGCCTCAAGCAGGTCGAAAGCCTGTGGGTAAGAACCAGATACTGAGGCAACAAAGGGAATCTCAATGTCGGCACCTGATTAAAGAGATGGGACTGTCGGCAGCTAACAACAATTTATTACTTGGAAAAATAGATAAGGCATCAGTCTCAGAGGTCGTGGATTTAGAGTAGCAAGTCATCCATAGCTGAGAAGATAGTCAAAAGTTTTCAGGTTACATGGCAATATATAACTTTCTAGC
>VYZQ01024036.1:0-39151 GCA_013400655.1 Mystacornis crossleyi
TGGTGTGTTTTTTTTTTTTTTCAAGTAGCATAGTAATGGAATATGAACGTGAAGTACAAGGCAAAAAAAATTCAGCTGTAAAATACAGACAAGTTTTGCTGTACAAAGGAGGTCAAACACTTGCGGGATAAAAATCAATAACAGCTGCACTGAGTGCAGCACCATGGATAAACCAAAACCAAACCCTGCCTGTTCTCATCTCCGTGAAGCACATCCATAACTCCCTCAGTATTTGACATGTGCCTTTTCAGTAGTGTACACGACATTTATAAACACATTTATAGACCAAACAACATAAAATAGTGATTTACATTTATTTGGATGAATTACGCTCTGGGAGGGACAAATCAGTGAGCCCAGCACTCCTCTGGAGGTGAATGAGACACTCATTGAAATGGTCAGGCTTCTGGCAGTGAGTTTTTGATTGCAAAAAAATGGCATTAACATGGATGTTGTTACCAGAGTCATGAGTAGAGAATTTAAATGTGCTAAAGGTGGAAAATGCATAAAATCCTTCACAACTTTGACACAGAACTGCTGAGTACCTTAAAACCACTCACTGCAACACATATTTTAATTGGGCTTTTTACCTACTTACAATCTTTTCTGAGACAGACATTACAGTAACACCCCAACACCCCCAGCAAACAGCACCAAGGTGAATATAACAGGGTTATTTGTCAATACTCACATATTTAAGCTGAATTTCACTCAGTTAGTTTTCTCAGCTATTTAAATGTTTTTTTTTCCTGAAAGCTACTACAAGAAGGTGTCAAAAATTAATTTCAGACCTAGTGTGAAGACCATTTTTTAATTTTTCATACATATCATAAAGCTTATTTTATGGCTAAGTCAAAGTTATTCTGAACAAAATCAGTTTACACACGAGGTTACAATCAGAGATAGAAATGTGGCTAATCTGGGGCTGCTAAATCATGTAGTTAATTCTGAACACTCCTCCGTGTCCCTTCCAAAATTACAAATTAAAACACATAAATATATTTGTATGCATATATCATTTCTTGAAAGCACTGGACCAGGTACATTGCAAAATTCCTGCTGCATGTTTTATTTCTGCTTAAGAAAACACAATAATGTGATCTGTTTTGGAGGGGGAAAGCCCTCCATCCCTGTGCAGCATGTGGGGAGCACCAGGCATCCCCACTGGAGGGACACCCATTTTCACACCCCCACAGGACCACCCTCCTCCTGCACCCCAGTCTGGCAGCCCAGCAGATTCTGCTCAGCTTTCTCCAACCAGACCCTGGGCAATGCTGTCTCTATACCTCAGGCCTTCAAAATTCTCCCCGTATTAAAAATTTACTTTGTAAAACACTGGAAGTTTGGAACTAATATAATTTCTTATGTCCTGTAGGCCTAAATGCCATTTGTATCCATGTACATCCATGAGCTGTGCACATGAAAATGTGCATGTTCAGTGAAGCAGCATGATTTACAAGCTTTTATGTGAAAACCTGAGTTTCTTCTGTACCTGCATTGTAACACTGAGTTTCTGGCTTGGCCTCTATAGAAATAACTTGATTTTCTGTTTACATGCCAAGAGCCTGGGTGTTTTCCATATCACCATTTTAACTTTTTTCCTGCTTTATAGGTGTCCTGGGTTACCTGGTATTCTATTACCATTTTTTTAGCAATGTTCCCTGCCTCCTCCCTTTGGGCTATGATCTGTTAATGTGCCTGTCAATGAGTCACTGATAACTCGCTCCTGGACAANTACCAGCAGGCTCCAGCATTTCAATACAATTTTTGTGTGCACTACAGTTCCATCTCCAGTACCAGGTACATTTACTATTACCTCAAAGCAAACTCAATTTTTCTGGAGATCTATTAGTAACGCTAGTCACAGAATAATTCAGTTATGCTTAATGTGCTTTTCATTCTTAGTTAATAAAATCGATGGGAAGGCAATTCCTGCAGATAATTTAACGTCTCCCAATATTTTCTTTTCTTGGTGAAATAAAATAAAAGAGTTCTGCTCAGGCCTTACAAATTAAGCAGCATCTGCCCCAGACATCAGCTGTGGAAGGAGCCCTGTTTGAGGGTGCCTGTGCAGGGTGGCAGCACTACCCTGGTCCCTGCACTGCGACCTCCAGGGCTCACCCCAGCTCATCACAACATCAGTGGGACATTTTCCCCTCTGTTAACCTGAAGGAGACTAAGCGTGAGAGCATTCAAATCTATACAACTCCTCTAATGTGCTCTGAATCCCGTGTGTCGTGGTCAAAGTAAAGCAGCACTCAAATGCCGTGGGAGACAGTCCACACCTTGCTCTCTTGGAGGAGGACTGGAGGTAAATATGTCACCTATGCCATCCCTACAAGGCTACTGAGTGGCAAACAGCATTCCTGAGGGTCTCTGCCCTCTTTGCTAAAGCCAGCACAAGTATCTCCAGTGCCTGCAGTGGCTCAGTTTCCCCACTGCATCCACTTCTCGAAGCACTGGGAACAGTCATGTTTCTTCTGACTAAAAGAAGGATTCCAGTATCAAATAAAACACATCAAGGAGGGAAAAAGACCCATTTGTATGGGCAGAAATGCTTCCAGAATTAGGTGCTGCGGTTCTGCAAAAGAAAATACAAATCCCTTTGGGGTTATGCCTATGTGCAGGAATATTTTTTGTTTGCAGTAGTCTGAGTAAGAGTGGGGGATAATCAGGTTTCTTCACAACTTCTGTGGAGATAGCACTGAAGTGGGACCGGTGCTCTCTTCTGCAGGGCATTCGTAGTTCACTGCTGTCTCTGGGAAATGCTGCCCAGCACCTCCGGTATCCCACTTCACTGGGGGCAGAGTTTGACAGGGGAAGGACCTGAGTGCGGGATGCTCCTAAACTGAGCAGAAGATGATTCTGTGTTAGAGTGGCAAAAATCTGGGACAGAAGATTCAGCCAAAGAGGCAATGAGCTGGGTCCGACTTACTCTCATGTACCTGAGTGCCGGGAGATATTTTGCTGCAGGGTATCCTCCCCGCCAGGACAGGGTGTTCAGGGAAAGGCAGCAGCAGGGCCTGGGGGAAGTTGCAGATGTTTCAACACTTAGAAGATCAGGGAGGAAAATAAAAGGTCACTGTAATTCAGGTGAAAAGTGATGCTTGAATTCCTGTCAAGCTTTCTATCCACCACAAGTGATTTTGTGCCCACTGCCATGTTGTTGAAGGCGGGAGTGGCAGCCCACGCTGAGCTGGCCACGGAGGCTGTGCAAGGAGCCTGGATCATGCAGGAGGTGAGACACCAGACATGGACAGGCAATGAAAGGCACCACCAGATTTTGTGCCCACACACAGGTCTGGTACAATTCTGTCTCCAGGATGACTGTAAAACTGTCCTGTTTAACCCAAAGCAGAGAGTCCTTTGGAAACTTCATTTCCCTTCATGTACCATTGCATGCACTACTCAGAGTATGAAATTTAAAACAATTTATTTTAAGCTCTAGCTTGTACCTCAGGGTAACTGAATATTAAAAATTCATGGTTCAGTTCATAACAGTTTCTCCTAATTTGTGTGGGTTTTCCGTGGGGTTTACCCTTTAAGGAGAGCTGAATGCACATTTCATGGTGGGGGCACTGGTATTTAGCCTCAAGCAAAATCCCCGTCCCCAGCAAGTTAACCTATACAGGAACATAAGACTTATTCTACTGGCTTGTACTAAAAAATGTCTGAATTTTTAAAAGGAAAAACCCTCCAAAAGGCCTAAACCAAACTGTCCAACAGCCTCTAGGCAGCTTCTGTTTAAATCTGATCATTTTACAAGTGACATCTCTCTTCCATATTCAAACACCAAACCAGAGAGTCCTGCCATCTTTTAAGAGACTCGAGAGTTAAATTCAATCCATATATAGGATATTAACTCTACATTGCATCTTTATTAAGTACTGTATACCTAAGTAATAAATTACAAAAGCCTGGACTGTAAAGATATCATAGAGCAAATAAGTTTAAGCAATCAAAAAGTCAACTGCAAAGCGAGAAAATGCTGTTTCTTGCACAGGCGAACACCTCGTTAATACAAGACATAAACCAAAGCAAAGCAGCTCAGAGAGAGAAAACAAAGCTGGCTTTAATAGGATTTCCCCTTTCACAGCAAATTCTGCAAGCTTAAATATATTTTCCATAATAAAAATGGACAAAAGAATCTCTGTAACTTGTTCCTAAAGAAATATTTTATTGAAATGCTTTGCTGCATTTTTCATCCTGATAGGATAAATGCATTTCACTGTAAAATCTTATATAAACCAACTCTGCTTTAACATAAGAAAAATGCTTTTTTGTTTGTTTTGCTCTTTCTAGAATGAAATACTGCTGTGAAATATGTCTTCAGGAAATACCCTGGGTTTCACAAAGCAGCATTTCCTGATGGCACGATGACTTACTGGAAAATTACAGGTCAATTCTGGCAAACAGCTTTGGGATGTCTCAGCTCCCTCATGCAGAGAAAGCCCCAAGGGCACACAGAGAAAACCCAAAGTACATGTCAGGGCGCTGGGGACCAAATATTGCTATTAAAAAAGTAAGACTTAAGAATGCAAAGGAAAAGCTGTCAGACTAAGAACTTCTATTTGAGAGAGAGATGAAAAATTTAGCAGCCTTGTGTTTTATTTAAGGAGTTCAGCGCAGCGATCTGAGGACACTGTAACCCAGCTGCTCTTCCTCCCTGCAGCAGCTCATGCTGCCCATGGCTCAGCAGAATCCCCAGGAGGAGTTCAGGTGTGTTTATAAGTCATATAATTTGTGGTTTTCCTAACACTCTTTTAAGTGGCAAATCTTTCCCCCTACTCACAAGTCTCAGTTCTTACCTACCTAAAGATCCTTCCTGTGTGTTTCCTTCAGTTGTGAGCATCACAGGAAGGGATGGAAACTCACGGCCTTTTAAACTCCATCTGTTAATCATTTATGGTTTGCAAGTGTCCTGCAGCCACTGACTTTTCTGAACCATTATCTTTTTGAGACTACTTTCTTTTAAATGTGTCTGTTAACATGAAGTGTCCCTTGGTGAGATCTTAGAGTGTTTTATAGAGGAATAATCCCCATATTTATCTTTTTTAGAAGCCACTTGATTAAAATGCTACAACATCATTTTCCATTTCTCTTATTTATGGTGCAATCAACTACTTCTGGATCTCTGTAAGGACATAATCAATATCTCTTGGTTACTATTTCCAGTCTCCCTTAAACACAGACATGAATACATGCATACAAACAGGTTTCAAACCCCTACCCCAAATCTTGGGGACGGGTGTTTCCCACTCCCAAGGCTTTCGCAAATTCCCCTAACATCTTTCTTAAGCCAACAGATCCATCAAACAGAAATAACATTCCTCAAGTGTTCTGTGAATGTACATGTATTTTCATATTTAGGAAGACTAAAGGGGACAATATCCCATGTTGAAATCATCTTTGATGCAGCGCATATGTTTTCCATCAAAATCTGTTCATGAGCATCCCAGTTTCCTTCATGTGGATGCCAACTTTTCCTCCCTCTTGGACTTTGCATTTTAACAAGCAGTGTTCTGCAGTCCATTCATGGCAGAGCATTGAGAGCCTGTATTCTCTTGCTTGACTTTGTTCACAGAAGGAAAAAGGCTGGGCCACACTGGGCCAGTTTCTTTTGGTAGTTCTTTGTAGCATGCTGCAACACCTCATCAACACTCCTTGCCGTGTAAAGAAGCAGTGATGTACATATCAGAGGAATTTCAGTTCTGTTTAAAATTGTCTCTACTAACCTACTAATTGCAATAGTTTGTTGATCATCTTGGACAAATCTCTAGGACAAATATTCCCTCAACAGAACTTCCTATTAAAATATTTGCAGCAATATTCCTTCTAGCAAGAGAACAAATTTCTGAACTAATGCTGTCCCTGTAAATAAACGCTTTCCCCAAAGATGAGGGATTTAACTGTATCTCGTAGAGTTAGTTTCACATCACTGAAAAGCTCATAAAACCCAAATTTACTCATTAGTGGACTTGCATGTCCTCTAATCGTGTGAGCACTCTCTGCTGTAAGACGTTAGTTGTGTGACTTCCAACAGTATCCTTCATCTCATCGAGCTTCAAAGTTTTTTAGCAGCTGAACACAGTTAAATCCACCTCTCTCAAAACAAAGTGACAAAACCCATGCCTTTCATTGGGGAGGAAGAGGGGTGCGAGCACTCAACAAGTCTGGGCATAAATCTTCTAATCTGTACCAGTGTAATGCCAGAGTTCATGATTTCAAAAGCCAGTTTTGTTTTATCATCAGAAGGACTGATAAACTACGAAAAAAATCACCTTGTTATAGGATTTCTTGAGGTCACTTGCAAAAATCATATACAATAATATACCTGCAGAACAATAGCACAGTTTACAAATCTTTATTCACTGGCGTCATCTGATCTGGAACACAGCTGCACTGACATCACAGTTCATGCCCGACTAGATATCCAAATAAAGATCCTGTGAAGTCTTTCATGCTTCATTTATTTGTAATTGCCCCATGACCACAGACTTGCATTAACCCAAACAAAAGTAAACTGAGCAGATCCTAGCAGAGAGCAGGGACAGTCTGAGGAGGCTTTGAAAGGCTTCCAGGGCTGATGCAACATCAGAAGAATAAGATGGGCACTGCACACGCCTCCCACTTTGTGATTATTTTTTGGTGTTGATGGGACAACCCAAGGACACTCTGGATTTAAGTCCAGCACTTGAAAGATTCAAGTGAGCAAAAGCTTGGAATATTTTGTACAAAAAGCAAACAAATGGTAGGACAATGAGATGATACAACAGAGGTGGCACACCTGCCAGATCTTTAATGAGATGGAACAACATTTTCCCAATATTTTACACAGCTCCTTACAAAACTAACGGTTCTGAGAAGCCTAAGAAGTCAATCAAGGAGGGCTGCATCAGGTTTGAGAACAGGTCGATGTAGCTCTGTACCTAATCACTAGCTGGAACTCTTAGATATAGACAGGAAATTTTGGAAAACCAGAACTAGCATGCAGTGGTAGCTCAGTAACCTGCACCTTAGAGTTTATCTCATCTGGAGGTACCTCACTACCTTTCCCCCCCCCTCCCCCCACCCCTTTTTATTTTTTTTTCCTTAAATTAGTACATGGAAACCACACAGCTCTGTGAATTTCTGAAAACTTAGTTCTCTGAGTTCATGAGTTTAACATTATTTACTGGAGTAAGTATAAAGCTCCAAACAAGGGGAAAAGTAAAAGAAAAAATACCCCTGGCTTCTGTAGATGCAAACAGTGGTGCTCTAAGAACTGGACTTTGCTTAGAGGGCCTAGAACAAGCACTCCAGGACATGAAGCCAGTGGTGCTCCTCACATCAGGAGAATGCTAAAGCACACAGTTATCAGAGCTTTTTAAAGGAAAAAGGACTTAAAATGTATCTGTGATTACTTTCCTGAATCCAAAGTGACACAGCCTCGAGCATAGCCTAGATTCCTACCCAGCACTATACAGGTCCAAATCCCAAGGTGTTTCTGAGCCAGTGTTGTTCCTGTGCTCCTTGGCAGTTAATACAGTTCTGCTGGCACACCCAAAACTTACCTGCCAAAAAGCACAGGACAAAATGAACTTGGAGACACTTATGAAATATCAGTGCTATTAAGCTGTACACCCTAAATTCAGATTTTCCCTTTCTTGGACTTCCTGATGCCTGCAAATCAGTGTTTATGAAAGCAACATATAAGCCCTGTTGTGAAACACTGCTACTGCCATTTATCAGGCTTCATTTTGAAGTGTTTGGTTTAGCACAGAAACTTACATGTAGTGAAGGGTTTAGGGATTTTGAAAAGTGGCTGATGAACAGAACATTATGTTCTTTTAAAATAGCCATCACCCTGAGTCAAGCTGAAAGCATTTTTATCCTTACAAACCCAAATTGCTGGTTGTGCTCTGCAGTCTAGGAGGTTACTTTCTTGCACAACTGCAGGAATATAGCCAATAGATATGCTCTTGGTTCCTACAGGGGTAAAATAGGCATTACACCCGATCTCCTAAAAAAAGAACCATCAAAAGAAATATCATCTATGTACAGTGGACCTGTTGATCACCTATATGAAAAAGGCCCTGACAAGGATGAACTCCTGTCTAGCTCACGAGTAAGGGAAAAAGACAGTGTATTGCTCTTAAAAGCCCAAGAAGTAAGAGAAAGCAAAGGCAATTTAAATAAAACTGGAAAAAAAGATGCATTTCCAAGGCAGAACATACAATTTTTCTGTGTTAAATGGGAGTATTTGGAGCACATTTACTCCAGATCAGCTGAAAATTACTTTTTTCGAATGGGGACGTAATGTCCTATTGGGTTGTGTCACTGGCAGAGGTGAAGAGCGCACAGAGTGTCTGGGAACAGTCCTGGTGCCAGAACCATGTTTTATTAACACACCTTGTATAATAATAGTGCACATAATTAGGTTTGGCTTAGAAATTTATGGCTTATCAGAGTGTTCTTAACTTTATAAATGTGAAAGAAAAATTTCCATCAGGACATGGAAAAACAGGTAATGATGCTGGAAGGACACGTTCACTGCAGCAGGTGCAAGTGTTTCTGTACCTATGAGGCAAATGGTCCAGCTCAGAGCCCCCCAGAATGGCATCCATCACCCTCCTGAAGGAACGTGATGAAAAATTCTGCTTCATCACCATGACAACTCGTGCCACACCATTGCTATGGTAACTGGCTGAACATTATTAGTTTTTAACCATACACTCAATGGCCAGCGTGCAAATGAGGAGGAGCCACCAGGGCACTTAGCTCTGCCCTGCTGCTGCTCCCACCCCAACCTGTCTTTGCAGGGTAATCCAACCTCCTTCCATGTTCTCCCAGCCCCACAGTGTCAGCCAAGCTCCCCACCACTGCCAGCTCTCCAAACCCAAGTCTGTCTCATCATCGGAGCACTAATTTCACGTATTTTACTGTTGGATTTGTGGTCTTTTTCCCCCGAGTGATTTATCAGGCTAAGATTAAATGCAAGTAGAAAATTTCATCTTCCCAATGATTCATTGAAAATCTGTTCTATTAATCCAGTGCACCACGGGGTGGCTTTGCATGCCGCATTTGCATCCTACGCACACAGTCGCAATATCAGTTCAAAGGCACCATCCTGCCCCCTGAAGAGCCAGGATTTCAGCATTGTCATGGCGCAGGAATGCATTCACTGTGCACCACCAAACCCCATGAGATCATCGTTTTAATATTCCAGCTCAGGCTGTGACGCTGCCCCCTGGCAGCACAGTCGTCGTCGTCGTGTGCAGTGATGTAAAACAGCAGTAGGGAAACACACACGGATGCTTCTCAGATCCCATCAAAGCCCAAAAGCTTGTGGCTAGATAATGTCTTATATCCAGCTACCTTCCAACACAAAAGAAGGAAAAATAAATACAGTTATTACTGGGGTGTGGCCCAGTCTGGGGGCAGAGGGTGAAGCACAAGCTTGGCTGTCACCACAAAAGGATGCAACAGGTTTGGAGGAGTTTGTTACTGCCCGGGGACACCAACCCCACCTGACTCCCACGCACAGCAAGCCCATCCCCCCAGGTGCCACAGGTGTTTCAGTCATGCTGAAAGTGCTATGGGATTGGCTTGCTCTCCTCTTGGAGGGCAAATGGGAGAAGAGAAGGCTGGCTTCTCCTTTGACCGTTGTGCCCCTTCCATTTTCCCTCAGTTTCTCACACTCCTCCTCTGCCTCCTGCAGGTTCTCCTTGGGGCTGGTGCAGGCTGTAGCCTTGGCAAAACTCCTCCACCTCCCTGCCAGGGGCAGCAGTGGGGTGGCACAGGGGGGCTGCCCGCAGCCCTCGTGCCCAACGCAAACCCAGCAGGATCTTGTGGGGCTTGTGAAAGTTGAAAGTTGTCTCTGCCCATGGAAGGGGGTTGGAACCAGATGATCTTTAATCTCCCTCCCAACCCAAAACCCAAACCATTCTGTGATGACCCAAAGCAGCACAAGGACATTGGCCCCTGGGCGTGAGCCACCCAGCCCCTGCACTGCCCCACCCCTGCCCCTCGGCCTCCACTGCCCAGTGGTCTGGCCATACTTTGGCTGGTACAGCACAACCATTTATCAGATGTATATGGTGATACCAGACACATAAATATGATTATACCACACACCATACACACACACACACATGTATATATACACACTCTGTTATACTAGATATACCTATACACCACAGTAGCTCTGCCCACATTTGACTATCAAAATCCTATTACTTTGCACTAGGCTTAAACCCTAGCTTAATGCTCCCTGTGTGGTCTGTAACAGATCATACTGCACTGCCTTGGTAAACAATAATTTTTTCATTTTCTCACTGTTTAGGAAGAAAAAAAAAAGAAGAAAAAAACCACTCCATCTTTACTAAGCTAGAATGCAAGTTTAAGTGAATGGGTTTCAAGAGAAAAAAAGTCATAAAAACTCTTTTACCACTTTTTGTGCAATCAGTAAAAAAGTTTCTCGCAGAGAATATGAAACAACATCATTTTAGTATTCATATACCCATTGAGGTATGAAAATAGATACCTGGTATTGCTGTTTATAGCTGAAACAGAACTACCAAAAAGCCAAAAAGACTCAAACAAATCTGACTAGAGTAGTAAAATCTATCCCATGTTTATAAATGTGTAGGAGGAGAGTATAAATTATTTCATTCTGGAAAGAGATTCCTAATTACCTTTTTTCTTTTTGTAATAATACCACCCTCTAGTGGCACTTTTCCTGCTTTACTGAAGCAAAAATGTGGTTTAATGTATCAGTCATATGCATTAAGAAATGGTACAAAAATTGCAAATAGGAATCTGTTGACCTGCACTGAATTTCAAGCCCACACTCCGCAGTCTCTGAATTTCTGCATCCTTGGAAAAAGCCATATCTGGCTCATTTCAAACATAACTTATAAAAATAAGTGCTTAAGAAAATGCTACCATGAGAAACATAAAATAATGAAGTCCCTTTAATGCATAGTTGCAGAATAACATTCCAGACGGATGAATTCCTCAGTATTTGGTGAGTAAATTGCATTCTGAAGTATGAGCCTCACAGTTTCAATATATTATTATCTCAGCCCTCTGAAGATATTTTTCTTGACAGCTTTAAAGGCAGATATAGCAAGAGCTTGTGACTGTTCTGTCTGTTGACTTGCACTTCTTTCTTGGACACACTACAAATTCATCAGTAAGGTGGTGGTGGGATTTTTTTACCATTCTCTTATAATTTCAGACAGAAACAACTAGAATAAGCCATTTCAGTCCTAAGCAGAGATGAGCCTGAGGCACCCACAGCATATTTAGATATTGAGAGCCTCACATTTTCAGGGATAAGGATCTGGGATATCATTTCAGTCTACAGGGATAGCAAGAAAAATTAGATAGTGCCACAAATCCCACTAGGTTGGACTAAGATTTATAACCATTTATTTTTATACTTGATAGAGAGTGAGTAACACACAACTTCAGAAATTTGCCTCCTGCTTTTCTTGCTGCAAGGTAGAGTCAGCAGGTCAGCCAGCTTGAGGCAACTCCTATGCTGGGAAAACTCAGCATACAATATTTTGAGGTCATCCAAGCAAAGCCAGTCTGAGTACACTGTAACTTCATCGTGGAGATGGCTGATCAGCTACATCCAATTCTACTGAATTTTCAGGCAAAATTGTAGATAAATTGCTTAGGAGAGTGAGGTGGGGACTTGATTCATTGCACTAATTCCCTGCTTCTGTAATGATAAATGAGGACCAGGTTTTTCCCAAAAGCTATTATCCAATGACACTTGAAAGTTATTTGCTCTTGCTCTTTCCAGACAGGAATGCATGAAGAGAAAGGAAAGGTAGCTTTTATTTGGCCTACACATCTTGCTTTCAGCAGAGCAACAGGCACATTACTCAGAGATGAGCTCTATGCCAAGAATGGGACTTAATCCATCAACTTTTCAAAATAGTTTGGGCAGATTTGCATCATCGGATTAAAAGCAGAACACTAAACCTGTTAATACTCTCTATCTCTCACCTCATCCCTCTGACAAGTGCTGGCATCTCTCAGACAGAGGACAGGAGCCAGCTGTACTGCTGGAGGCAAAAGCAGCCTCTGCTCTCCTGCTACAAGTCTAATGCAGGACTCTCACACGAAAGGCATGGCATTATAACCCAAGTTTTCACTCTTTAAGTGCTGTCTTCCTAGAGTTTTACTTCTAGGCAATATGGAGGTCTCAGGCAGTCATAGGCAGTCCTTGGTGAAGCATCACTCCCAGTCCCTGAAGAACCAGCCCCAACAACTGCACTGGGAGAACATGTAGCTTCAGGCTGCAGAAGCCACCCCTGATCCTACTGAAAGCAGGGTGGCCCTTTGGCTTCTATTCATTGTTCACAGTAAGGATTGTGAACCAGTTCTAGGCTGCACTCACCCAGAAAGCAGATGAGTTTATCCTCTTCAGACAATTTAACTTCTCCTCCCCCATATGCCAAGGGAATTTTTCAGGGCCAGGGAAAGGAAGCTTGTTCCTCACCTGAGAAAGCAGAGGAAGTACCTGGAGGCTCTGCCAAACATCTGCATAACCACACAGAAGAGGGAGAGGTTGACTTGGATTCCCCTGGTCAAAGCCCACATTGATCTTGGGAATGACATTTTACTATGTAAATGTTTAAGTGACCATCAGGCTATTCCATACTGTGGGAGGCAATTTCCTCTGCCTTTGTTCCCAGAGAAAACTAACTCCAAGACAAAATCAAAGGCTGGGCATTCACTTTAATAGGGACACCCCCAGCCTAACCTCAGCATCTCTCACTGGCCGTCATTTTGCCAAGGATCACATCATCCTTCCCACAGGAAACTTACAATTCTTGGTTCAAGGTTGTGCATCCCAGTACAAGACCATGGTGATGCTGGCTCTTTATGGCTCTGATCTGAGGAATTCAACTTGCACACACTAAAAAGCTTCTCAATACCTTTGCTGAAAATGATGCATGCCTCAGAGCCAAAAACTTAGTGCCACTAAATATTTTATCTTATCAGCAGTGACCTGCAGAAATAAAGCACAACATTTCACTGCTCTGAAGATCCAGATGTTAGCATGTAGCACTGTAGCAGCATATCCCAGCTAATAATAGGATACCACAAAGCTTGTCTTAATCATCTATCCAAAACCAGCTGCTTTGCCAAGACTGCTGGTACCTAAAGATGGAACGCCAGCCTCCTAGAAAGAGTATAGCTATTTTAAAGTAGTCACATAAAACAAGCAGCTGCAACTACAGGTGGGGTCTAGCACAGCTTTTTCAGCACATAAAATTTATATAGATTCCTGTGAAATTAGGCCAGCAATGCAGAGGCCAACAAAAATCTTCTGCCCATGGTCCATCTGCAATGCAGTCCTTCTGCATCTGTTTTCTCCCTGCCTGTCTTTCCTTTCTTTGCCATCTGCCCAAGCCCATCTTGTACTGGCTTGTCTCCCCTTCTCCTGCATTTTGCTCTTCTTGCCACTTCCCCTTGCAGCCGGGGCACAGCCAGGTCCCAGCTGCAAGGTGGAGAACTCTCTTACCCTACCACAAACCCAGTGGCTGCAACATCACGTTCAAAGTTAGGAAAGAACTGAACTCAAACAGGCAAACTCCCCCAGAAAAGCTGCATAGCAATTACCAAAATAAGTCAGGCCATGTGTTGAGTGCGTGCATACACAAGAGAGGGAAAGAAGCAGTTCCTGGAGAAAATGATTGAGTTCTTAAAGCGATTTCATGGCAAAAACCTGTTACCTTTATCCTCCAAAGGAGACTTCATGTTTAATCAGTCCTTTGCTAACATGAAATCAGAGTCCAGTTCCATCTTGCGCTTGACTTATATATTGTTTTTCCCAGGTCTGCAAAGCATTGTGCTATTGCTGTAGTTTGCCAGCATTCTCATTTCCAGAGCCTCTTCTGCTTTTCTCAACAAACAGTTTCCACCTTTGCACAATAGCAGCCCAAAGGCCATCCCTGCTGGGCCACCCAATAACTGTTCCCGTGGGCACAACACTGACCTACTCTCTTGAGGCTCAGGCAGAGCCCGAGCAAATAAGCAGTGCTTGGCCTCTGCTGCATCCACCTGTGCAGGGCTGGCTTAAATCTCTGGGAGTCTGAAAACAGGAGTTCTGGAGCAAACAGGCCAGAAACAGCAAAAGTTTCAGCCAACTAAGTTAGCTTAGTGCCAGCACTTCTGGAAGCAACCACAGAGCTCACCAGAAGCCCAGGACCAGCCACGCTGTGTGACATCCTGCTTTGTACAAGATGAGGGGTTGTAGGCACTGGGCCAAACAACAGGACTTGAGGAATGAAGTAGAGCACACCGCTGATTTTCTCAAGCAAAGCTTGGTTATGAGAAGACTGGGACCCAGTGCAGTCAAAGGCAGCAGCAGGCTGACCTGAAGCACATACACAAAGAAGCCTCAGATAAATGATAGCAAAGAACTGCCACTAGAATGATCACAAATGTCTCAAAAGGCTCATATATGAAGAAGAGTGGACCAGAGCAATGATTAACTGTGTGAGTGCCATAAAATTACTTTCTGCTATAGTGCAAGTATTTTTTTTTAAAGTGGATTAGATAAACACTAGGTGTTAGCATTCAAACAGATACCAGGAGCTTCCATTACTTTTAGATCATTAAAGCCTGAATATTATGTGCATTATGCATATGTTGCAGTCCTTCACAGCACAATGCAAAGTGTATTAGTTTTCACTCTCTGCACTGTCTTTATGCAAAGGGAGGAGAAAAGGAAAAATGTCTTATTCACGAAAAAACCTGAATACCACATGCAAAAGAAAACAGCTGACAAGAAATAAATATAAAATAACTAAGACTTCCTAGAATACATTTGCTGTCAAAAATCACACTGCAGGCAAAGGGTACTAAATTAAATATTCTGCCAGTATCCTTATGGACTCAAGCAAGTGATGAGGTACATGAAATTTGCTACAAGATAAGCTTCAACACTGCTATTCTAAGCAATCTAAATGGCACTGGGAATATCAAATCTCAGGACCTGTTTTAAAAACGTTTAAATACGTCTGGAAGCAATGGCTTTCAGTGTGCTATCATAAACATCTTTACATCTTGCATTTAAAGCAGTCATTTATACATGACTTTCAAAGCACATTAGCACATTTAGTCTTGCTTAGCTAAATTGGTGTAGAGGAAAAGGTGGCAGATGGGGTATCACCCAGTTCAGCAAAAGCCTATTTGTTTTCCAGTTCTTATAGTAAAGACACTGATCAATCTTCCCGGTACTGACCTTAGTAATGAATATTTTTTTTCCAGTTACTGAGTTTCTGGTCACTTTTCCTTACTCCACAGATACGTTCCCCCCCTTGCTTATTATGCAGGTTTTCATTTCTGGCCTAGCCAGTTTTACATGATAGATACAGAATCACAGAATGGTTGGGGCTGACAGGGATCTTAAGACCATCTACTTTCAAGCCCCTGCCATGGCTGGAGACACATTCCACTAGACCAGGTTGCTCCAAGCTCCATCCCACCTGGCCAGGGACGGGGCAACCACAGCTTCCCTGGGCAGCCTGTTCCAGTGTCTCACCATGCTTCTGGCAAAGAATTCCTTCCACATATTTAATCTTTCAGTTTGAACCCAACAGTCGTACTATTACCTCATTTGTAATTTAAAACATAAACTCCATAAAGCATCAAAAACTGTGCCGTGAGCCTTCATGGATCTGACAAATCTATAAATATTCATTCATCCCACACGCTCACACTCCCCACACTTCGTTTTCGGTACCAGCACACCTCTGCAACAGTTTCATTTTGATTGTATGTCACCTCTCTTCAGCTTCACCTGTCTTCACCCAAGCCACTTCCTACGGCCCGAGTTTTCTGCTCCTCATGTTATATTAATTTAAGGCTGAGATCTTACAAGGAGAGCTACAGGGACAGGACTCTGAGACAGCCCCACAGATCTTTTCAGCACCCAATTCTTTCTATCGTTTCACTGCAAATCTCTCCCATTCCCTCCCTTCCCATACCGTGAGGGTAATGGTTATGGCTCCCTTTTGTTCTTCATCAACTGAAATATTCAGAAATTCTTGCCCACGAGTCACAAGGCTCCTGTGATTGCTTCCCCAAGACCCCCTGAAGAAAAAACTGCAGCAAACCACCTCCTCCTGCACAGAAACATCACCCAGCATCCCTTCCCTTCCCTTCTGAAACACCATTTGCCAAGGACAATGACAGGAGTGTGATGTGAGCTACTGTTGAACAGTCACCTCCTTTTCCTCTTCCCATAAAAACCACTGGGAACAGACTCTAGCCATTTCAGCAACTGGTAAAAGCTGCTGTTGTGCTCCAAAGGGCAGCAGATTTTCCCTTCCACCTCTTCCAACTCCTCCCTTGCAACTCAGAAATGAACATGTCTGTACCACACACAGTTTCTTCCTCCAGTTTTCTCTCCCCTTTCCCACACATACTATGACAGGGAAATACTGCGCAGGAAGACAGATTTTGTACACTTTATTTACACTGCTGAAGACTGGGAATCAGTTCTGGTGACAGTTTCTTTTGTGTTACTCAGGCTGAGGAAGTAAAAATTACATGTTATTACAAGGTCACTGTCCCACAGAAGGAAGCACACAAACTCTCTGAATACTGTCATTTGAAACTTTGTCCTGTTAAAATGCAATTCAAGATGCAAAGGGTAACACTCTTACAAAAAACAGGTGCCCTCCAGCTGCTGGTATATTTGCACCCCCTGTTATTTTCCAGTGGCAAAGAGCAGACTGAGCTTTTGCAAGTGGTGCTGCAGTCAGGCCAAGACTTGAGGGGAAAGGCAGAAGCACAGATATTCGCAACAGACTAACACATAGTTAGAGCAAAGCACGGAAGGCTCTGTTTGGCACAAAGTGGAAAGTCAGAGCTTGTATTTCAAGAACAGAACGTGCTTACATGATTGTAAAAAATCAGCATTTCCAGAGAGGCAAGACAAGCTATCACAACCTTCTGTGGGAGTGAAAGGGAATCATTAAAAGACACATCTGCGAAGATATCTTTCATAGTTCAATCTTACCAGAAACCAACGTTTTGACTTAAACTTCCTTTTAAAACAAACCTGATGATGTTATACATTACACGGCGTCAATTAATGACCTTACTTTACCACACTTATATATACATCAGTTCTCCTGAACCCCCGTCAAAGTGCGTGCACAGCTGCATAGCTAACAGTCAGAATAATCCTGCAATGTAAGGCTAGAGGTACAGCCAAATTGACTCCCTTATTGTATTTGGAAACCCTGATTTCCAAATTAAAGCACTTTCAGGGTAACTAGAAAACATACTTTTTCCAACCCAGCAGCCTGAAAGTGGTGAAAGAATGAGGTAAACATACTGCATAGGCTATATATTTAAATCCAAATCCCCAAAAGTGTTTTGGCTTAATTATGAAATTATTTAAAACTTAACAGAGAGAAAAATAGTTACAAAATTCTGAAAGCAAAGCTAGGTTGACACTAACAGCAAATTAGACAATAAATCATTTAGAATGGGCATTTCCTACTGCCTTTTTTTCCTTATTTTTTAAGTTAGCCAGACAAAAGCACAAATTGAAAAGAGCCTTGGTGCTTTTTCCAGGGAGCTGTTCCTTCTAGAACATCTAGCTCAAATTCAGCTTGTCTGCTTCAGTTAGTCTGAGCCAAGACTGGGCCCACACTGTCACAGCACTCCAGTGAATACCAGCCTTTCAGGCCATGCTGCAGCTTTTCTTGCCCCAGCCCAAGTTCTGGAGCAACGACCAAGCGTTACAAAACAGGGCCTTTAGAATAGATACCAGTGCTCAACAGTGTCAGGGACCTCAATTAGCATTTTAAACTATTTGAAAACTAAATTATAATTAACAACAGTGACTTTTCTGATTCTCATATTTTTATTTAAAATGTGTCTTTGCAGGTTCATTTTTTTTAATGTTCCCTTGCATCAGTGTTTAGTTCCCAGAAATCATTCCTGTCAGGCAATGCAGTTTTCTGAAAAGATAGTATCTTCCATCCTCACCACATTTTCAATAAACTCTGTAGAAGACAGTCAATGATCAGACTAAGATAAAGTGCATAATTCCTTTCTGATACAGGCAACAAAACTGTGGACTGAAAAAATAAATCATACTGAAAATTGAAAACCACACCAAAAAAACCCCACAGTGGCCCTTCAGCACCCCACAATAAAGTAGCCCCACTGTGCCCTGCCAAAAATACTTTTCTTCAAGTGTCTCTTAGGTTAAAAAAAAAAAACAAAAAGGAACTTATAACATTTAAAAAAATGGTTCCTTTTCAATTAGACTCTGAGAATCACAAATTTGTAACTTTGAAAGCTACAGCTCCCTCAAGGCCGGCATACTGCCTTGACAGCTCTGAGATATCAAGGAGTTTGTATTTCACCCTTTGGATCCAGGTTTCAAGCTTGCAAAAGCTTTGGAGTTCTTAAGGGAATGTGAAATTTCATTGAGAAAGGAAATAAAATGATAGTCCCTTTCTGACTTCTTGGACTCAAAAATAACTACAATGGTAAAGTGAGGTTCAGGGCGAGTCAGAAAGTAGGTGCTTTGGACTTTGTCATCGTAGAAGTGAACGACCTTCTCCAAACTGTTGAGGTCAGAGGTTCTGTCAGTCATAATCATGATGACATTGGGCCAGTGCATAACAGGCCTGTCACTGGGCAGAGACACCACTGCAGGATACTGATCCACTCCTTTGGGGGCTTCTCTGTATGAATGGGGGTGATGATAACCATGTCCCTGAAAACTCTCTGATCCACGATTGTCAAAAATTAAGGAAACATTGACAGCATCATACTTCCGGATGAAGCTGGAAATTTTCCCAAAGTAATCAGGATTTGTTTTAGCAGTCAAAGTTTTCATTTCAGATGCTGTTGTCTGTCGACTAAGGGCCTCGTGAAAGTAAAAGCTAAACTTGGCAAGGAGAACGTTTTTGAGCTTCATCAGCCAGAGGAAGAGGTGTGGAGGTTGCACAGCCTTCTGAGACTGCCCTCCAAACAGGTGCTTCTTGGTCTCCCGTTGCTTCTCAAAAATTTGGCCCCAAGTCTGTAGCTTTGTGTGAGCACTGTGCAAGTTGACCAGGGATGGAAGGAACTTCCACTCTGAGATCTGAGCCTGAGCCTTTAAGAGGTGTGCAAGCACATCTACCTCCAGCTGGAAACTGCTTTCAAGAGGACTGAGGATTGGATGATGAAATCTAGAAAACATAACATTAGTCAAGACATGAGAACTGCTGTACACAACGGTGAAATCATCAGATAGTATTTGCCAGTTAACTGACAAAATATCAAACACCAAAGCAGAGCAAAGTGTAAACAAACAGGTTCATTCTCAATTTAAAGAACAGGGTTTTTTACATAATTAGGGTAAATATTTTCATGAACAAACAGTGCTTCATGTCTGACAAAAAGAAACACCTGTCAGACATTTCTCTATCAAAGTAAGGGAGTTGTATTTCATGAGTTCAAGAACAATCACTGTTTATCTTAATCCATGAACTACTATAACACCATTTCTTTTTAAATTCAGGTGATCTTGTTCCAATTTAAAATCTCTTCAGGCAGTAATATACGTCTTGATGGTCTGGAATAGCAGTAAGACATTAAGCTAAATCAACGGAATTATGTTATAAATCTGTTGTTCAAAAAGGGAAGCTATGAGGAAGTCAAGCTGAGCTTGGTTTTGCCTTTTTTTTTTTTTAAGTAAGTCAAAATAAAATTGCCAAGAAAAAATAGTCTCTGGAACCATGATTAACTCTTTCTCTTCTCACTTCTTCCCCCAGACATTTAGAAAAAACAATACAGATGCAATCTACCTCTCTCTGCATGATACCCAAATTATTTGCAAATTTATAATATCATCAATAATAACATACCTAATTGAAACTGTGAAAAACTGTAATGTAAAATTTGTAACTTTAGAAAAAACGAGCCTTCAGCAAATAGAGATGCGGTCTTTTTAGTAAATGTGTTTCCTCATTGGCATTTAGGGCTCTTAAAGAGGTCTCTAATAAAGAACAACAAGACTTGATGAGGTTTCCATTTAAGTAAAGACAGATTTATCCTCTCACCTCAGAAAGATATCTTGGGTCTTGTTATTGGTTTAAAACAATAAAGTTTATACAGAATTTTCCAACTTTTAACAGCTCATCTTCAGACAAAACTAAAGTAATGTCATTATTCCTGTCAGCCTCCAGGACACAACATATAAAACCCATTTTGGAAATAGTTGGTTCAAAACCAAAACAACTTCTTTTTTTTGTGGACCAGAAGAGAGAATGAAAAATTCAGGCTTTTCATCCCCTCTCCCTTCACTACTTCTTCTTTAACTTTCCCTCAAGTTATTGTCAAAACACAAACTCTTTGGCTTGTGAAAAATGTCTGACAATTTTATCACTATCTGTAACCATCTCTTTCTTTTTGGAAGCCACAATTTGTATCTTGCAAGGATTTGTTATTAAGATACAAGTCCAAATCAGGCTGATAAGTCCAGAGCATATTTACATTTCTTTGAACAAACAAGAGTCAACTAAAAATAATTTCTAACAGTCAACATTAAATATCTCCAACGGTTTTGGTATTCACCAGAAAAACAATTTTGCTGCTGTGTATTTTAAGAGGGTACCAAAAGCATTATGCAACATTATTTGTTGCAGACAGTCCCATCAAATGACACACAGCACAGTGGCTTAAACACATTTGCAGTCAGACCAAGCAAGTTTTCTTCAATCTTAAAAGCAATTTAAAAATCCTTACTAAGGCAGCACTGCCAGAGTCTCCTAGATTAACATTCTGATGTACAGCTTCCCACTTCTACTTTGCCTCATGGCTTTCTTAATGTTTCACTGCCCAGCAGGATTTGCTAAACTGTTTGAATCCAGAAATGCACACCTTAGCCACAGCTGAGAAGCATGATATGGTTGCAGAGTAAACGGACAAGTTATGTACTATGTTTATATGCTGTAATTGAGTTTTACAGTGTAGAAGCATCCAACTGAGCTCAGTATCTTGTAAAACAGACAAGTTTTTACAATATTTCATAAGCCAGAGTTTTAAAACTTAAAAACACATTGGAAAATTGATTTTTTCCTCCTAACCATTCTTGAAAGCAGATGGATGGTAGTTTTGCTTTGCAGACTGTGAAGAAGCCACATTTTCTTTTTAATGCCTTCCACAAATCAGACATTCATGCACATATTACACAAAGCCGACTAGATAAAAAACATTAAACACTTAATTATATTAAAATAGGTGTTATAGTTACTTATTCATTTTATACTAAGCTTTTAAAGGATCCTGCTTCTGATGCTCCTTTAATTATTTAAGATCCTACCCAAACCAATAGCTAAAAATTTCAGGAAAAGTTACTTCTCCAGATGTATTCTAGAGAAAAATGGAAAGGAAAATGTCTAGTATTGGCCATGTAGAAGCCAGCAATAAGTAGTAATAAAATAGTAACAAAATAGGTTTAAACTGTTCAAGAATGAATGACATTTCAGATACAAACAATATGTCTTGTTAACAGTCAATTCTGCTGTTACTTTACTGGCCCGTATTTCCTCTATATTATCTGACCAGCTCTTTTGACACATAAAGGAAAGAAACCAAGGCCAGAACCTATCTAAAAAGCACTCATCCTGTCTGGCCTTAGAACAGCTGGCTGAAATAATGGCACACATCCTCACCTACCTAAGCAAGGAAAATACTGACAGAGGGAAGAGGCTGTGTAAGGATGAGTTTATTTGATATTTCACCTGTAAAGCAGAAATGCCTTGCAGCCAGTACATATCAATGTAACACACCCCAGAAACTGACCTGAGATATGAAGAAACTAAAAGGAAGGACTAAAGGAATATATTATTACACCCACTTTTTCAGAAATATTCTGTATGTCACTGGGGAGGAGCACACTGCAGCTACTGAATTAGCTCTGACAGAAACTTAGATTGTCTCCATCCTAAAGATTCCTTGTTAAGCCAAAGCATGATCATCAGTTTTTTTTTCCAGAGAGACATTACTTATTTTTTAAAGATGTTATAATACATACAGTTATATAATATATATTATATAAACATATTACATAACATACAATGCCTTAGAAGTACAAATGTATCAGTGAAACTCATTTAAATAGCATAGTAAAACATTTTGTATGCATGTATAGTCTCCAATCACTTCATCAAAGTATGAATTTCGGTTTTCAGATTGTTAACAGTGCTGCTGATTCAGCACATGCTCAGAACAGATGGCAGTGGTTAGCGTACAACAGAAATCAACTTCTCAAAAAAAAACCCAAACAAAAAAATGCCCAGCAATAAAAACACCCAAACCCCTAAACTTACTTCCCTTTACTCCTTAATGTTTATCATACCAAGGAAAATATATGTAAATTTTAGGTTTTTATTGAACTAACAGCCCTGATATTTTAAGTGGTTACAAGCCAAGAATTGCAAAACATCACTAGTAAGATCATATAGACTAGTTTTGATTTTTAAGTTGCAAAATTATGCAGCAATTTGCCAAAGTTATCCCTAAAAAAATAAAGGAATTAGCTGCAGCGCTTCAATTTGGAATATGAGAAAGCAGCACTGAATTATTTTGATTTTTCCTAGGTGAACACTTTAAAAATCGTAACTGAAAAGAAGTAAGACCTATGAATATTCTCCCAAAAGTCTTCCTAGACACTATTTCACTAACAAAGGTTTTTAAAAATTCAGCCACATCTGACAGGTAACTTCCTCCAACGGCTACCTTTGTTGGTTTAAAATGAAGAGGTAGAATTTGAGTGTGTTGACAAGCATTCAAAAATTCTCTTCTAAACTGCAATCACTTTCAAGGCACATAAGTTAGATGTGAAATACCCACCCCACCCCCATTTAGAAACATCCTGGGATTTTTGTAATAGGAACTATTAAATCTTAACTTCAAAAGCCATATTGGCAGGGACCAAAGGCTCAGAGGTGCTCCTCCTACTGGCTCCAAGACCTCTCGAGGGATGTGGTAACAGAGCACCATAAAGCCCTCCCAGGCAGGCCAGATAGTTGTGGTGTAGCTTTTAGGTCTAAGCAGACATATATTCTAGCCTAAAAAGTAAAATTGTCACACAAGTACTTGCTTTATTTATGTCACTTTTACTGAAGTCCACATGAAATTAAGGCTTGTTTCTGCTCCCCACCAGAGAAAAAGTGCAAGAAGCCTTGCATCTTATAAAAGGAAAATCACTCTTCCTCTCTCCTGAAAATGAACATGCTGAGCATTAATTAAGGCATAGGGAGGAAGGCTCCTAGTACACCATGAGCAGACTCCCTTTGTCATTTTTCTTCTTTTCCAGAAACTTCATGCATCTGATGCTGCTGGCCAACACAGGCTTCACACATGAATTCGTGAAGGGACTGTGCTGTTCAGCAGTCAAAGGACAGCAAAGTCTTTAGGTTTGCTTTGAACTTCAACATCAGGTATTACAGATCACGTGTCTGAATACATACTGCCAGCAAACACTGACCTTGAACTGTATTTCTTTAAGATGGATTCCAAAATGTTTACCAGTTCCTCAGAGTTAATGAACTTTTGGGTGCTGAGCGTGTACATTTTTTCATAGAAGTCAGCAATTTCCATCCGAGCCTGAACAAAAAAACAGAGCTGTTCAGACAGGTGAGAAAGCAGCTCTTCCAAGTGAGGAGCTGTTCCTCCTAGTGCATTGTGACCCGTCGCCACCACCTTCTTCAGCTCATTATGCAGAGATGTGTAGATGGTTCGGATGGAGTCCTTTCGGCTGAAGAATGACTGACCACCTGTTCAGATAAATATGGAGGTATTACCAAAATCCAGGGACAGCAAAGATAGACAGCAATACTGGAAAATTCTTGTACTTGTGATTATATATTTAGTTGTTTGTAAGTATTATTTAATTACAGTACTTCTTTTAACAAAGAAACAAAATTCAGTGTTTTATTCTCCAAGTAACTGAATTACAGAGCATATGCTCACAAGAACTGTATGTAATTTCATGCAAGCTACACTTGTCCTACTTCATGTCTCAGCAGCCAATGGCTGCTGCAAAACAACAACTCCTTCTGGAGGAGGAGACATAACAGCTGCCTCAGTTATGACATGACTTTGAAGAAACCCAGGGTTCAGTTAAATTTACTAGTACGATATATGACCTGGAAATACTGTTATCTATGGAACTCAGAAGAATGAAGTCATCGTGACTTGACTCATCAAATTTTAATAGCCTCCATTCCTATTAAGAACTCTAGATCTTTTCCAGAGACTTCCCTTAACAATCCCTCTTCAATTGTGAAGCACTCAAATTCATGAAGCAACCTTTAAATGGGAATTATGTGACATCTGTGCATATCAATCAAATGTTTCTAGTCCCTATACAATCTCAATATAAACCAGAATTCAAAGGGAAAACAATCACATTTTAACCCAGTGACATCACAGTGCAGATTAATCCATAACTAAAACTTGAAGGGTGGGAGGGAGAACAAGAAGTCATTTGTGCTCCTTTCTACCTGCTCAACACTATGAGGAATTTAAAAGAGAAAAGAAGACAGGAGTAATGGGTCAGAGTGAAAGATATTTAACTTTGACATTATGGAAAGACTGTACAAACGTACTAGCCTTATTTCATAGTTTCTATTTACAGAAGACCTAATGTGCCGTTATACCACTCAACAGCTGCAGCAGAGCAAAGACCACAGGGACTGAGTCTGAATCTTTTAAAGATTCCAAATTTAGATTCCACTTTGAAACCGCTTATAAATTTTGTAATGGTGGATGGCTCTTTCCACATTCCTTTGACGCGTACAATGTTCAAAGGTGACCATTTGACATTTGAGGTAGAAGGGTAAAGAACTGGCTATCACAGTGAAACAGCTCCCATTGTAAGCCATGAGAAGCCCCCTGGACACAGGCAGGAGGAAAAATCATCTATTGCAGTTGTTCAGGAAGTAAATAAATAAACAAAACTTTGCTCCTTCTTTTGTCACCTTTATCCTTTCTGCAAGCACCAAATTCACTCTTTAAAGTCAGCCTTATAGACAGAGTTTAGGCTGTAAAGATCTTCTTAGAAGTAGTTCCAAGTCACCACTTAAACAACAAAGCCGAATTTTCTTGAGGGTTTAATAAGCTATGCATCAGACTCATATCCTTTGATCCATTTTCCATGCCCATCTGCAGTTCAAAAAGAAAATAACCAGCTTTGCCCAAAGGGTAATGTCATGAAAGCTTGTCCTGTGCCAGTTTGTGATTTTTCTATTCATATATTGATGAAACACGAAGCAGCTGAGATCGTGGCTAAAGCTTCCTGAGATCCTGCAGTATCTGCCTGGGTAACAACTTCTAGGACGCTATCTCCAGCCCCGAGCGCTTACACATATGCACCTCTAATACAAGGTGAAAAAGCTTTAACGCTTTGGTCACCCCAGTAAGCTCATCTTTGCCTATATCTAGCAGAGCATCTCAACACAGAAACACCTCTGGCTAAATCTTGGGAAGGGCGGGTAGGTACCCTGTCCGCCAATGACGAGATGCATAGACTTGGCACAGCAGGCAGTGTGCCACCTGCACGGCACCTGTCCTCTCGTTCGTTCTTTAAGGGCAGCACACACGGCTCAGCCGATTTCTCAGCGGGCCCACGGACACGTACTAACCCAGCACTTGTCTTTCAGACGCACATGCCCGCACCCGCCGAGGCAGGGCCCGCAGCCACCTCGAGTACGCAGCACTGTGCGAACACCGGCTGCCGGGTGACTCCCGGCCGCCCGCTGCGCACCCGCGGAGCCCAGCGCGGGGCAGGCCCCCAGCCTGAGGCCGGCGCGGCGCGGGTCGGGAGAGCCGGTCCCTCCCTCCCCGGAGCGGTACCTAGCTTCTGTCCCAGGAAGGTCATGCTGTGATAGGCCTTCTCGGCCGCCGCCAGGTGCGCCAGCCCGGCCAGCAGCGCCAGCCAGCTGGACCCCGCGCTCTTGTTGGCCTCCCGCTCCTTCTCCACATTGTCCTTCGCCTTGTCGTAGGAGAAGATGCCTAGATGGGAGAAGAAGGTCTCCAGCACGGCCTGCTCCACCGGCACGGGCGCTCCCAGCGGGATCGACTCCCCCATCCCGCCCGGCGCCTCCGCAGCGGTCGCGACTTCCGGGTCCGGCGCCCGCCCGCCCGCGCGAGGGAACACGTGACCCGCGGGGCGGGGAGCGGCCGNGGGCCGGCGCTGCTGGCGGGCGGGCAGCAGAAGGGCCCGGGAGCGCCCCGCGTTCGTGGGCGCCGGCCCCTGCTGGCCCCTCGCCTCCGCCCTGCCGTCCTGCGTCTCCTGCTGTAGGCTTAAAGCTGAAACCCACTTTGCTGCTAAATTGTTCTTTCACGTAAAAAAAGTTCTAAACCCCAAGGTCTTTCTGAGGCCCTTATTCCCACCTCTTTGACTTCCACAGGACCCTCCAGGTACTTTGGGCTTATAGTGTCTCCCTCCCCTGCGACTGGGAGATTGTGGATTGCCCACATTAATCCCATTTTCTTCAGTTCATGTTTCAGACAGAGGAGCTGCCTGGACCGATTCTCCGTGGAGGCGATGAGGAGCACAAGGCTGAGCCACAGGGCCAGGCGGTAGAAGGGGAGCTCGCTGTGGAACCACTGGCCGGTCCCAGTTCCGCAGAACAACTACCCGCCCTTGCCCTGACAAAGAGCTCCCCTCCAGGCTGAGTTGCAGCTCTCCAGCTAACCCACAATGAACCCGTTCCCAGTTTTCTCTCTGCACAGTATTTCCCTGCACTCGTAACAGCACCTGCAGCTCTTTTAAGGCTGACATCTGGACAAAACACAGCATCACCTCTCTAACACTGGTATGACCCGTGTACTAATTTAAGAAGCTGACTGCCTCTTGCTCAAGAAACACCATCACTGAAAATGGGCATCAGATGCAAGCACCAGCTTTAGGTATGAAGCAGCCTTTTAAATAAACTTTAACTACACACTGTCTGGAAGCTTCTTACTATAAACGAAGTAGCCTGAGGATTTGGGCTTGGATTTAAAAATTGTCATCCTTTTCATTCATTGGTCTAATAAAAGGATAAATCTGCCAAGCCCTTCGTCACTTTTCTAAGCACAGGCACCTCTGTATGCATACTTAAACTTACTAAGAGTGGTGTGCAACATCCCTGAAAAGGTCCACGTTAGAAATAAAATTTTGGCTTTAAATGCTTAAAATCTGAAGCAGCTTAACTGAAGTTACGAGATCTTTATTCCTACAGCTGACAGGTCTGAGTTCTGCATGCACTAGAAGCTGCCTTCTTCCTGGATTCCACTGATCACTTTAGCGTGCCAAAAGAACAAAATAGATGTAGGATTTTACAGCTGCTCAACACTTCTCTGACCTGGAAAGGTGGCTATTAAAATTTGATTTATTGATGGGATATTTTGGTAATTTAAGTCAGCACCTGAAACACTCACCTGTTCAAGGCAATCACAGCTGTAAATAGTAGGCTGCCAATGGTTTACAGAAAATAAAAAGAGTAGGAAGGGGGACTCCTAGATAATGAGGACACTGTCTCCAAAAGACAACTGGGAGTGAAAGGTTCCAGTAAGACCTTTATTGCAACACAGAGTTGACAACATGTTTTTGTATTTAATAGAAAGTATTTGGTCTCTTGGTAGTGAAACGTGGTTTGTGCTGGCGACGCAGAACTCTGTGTGGCAGCGGGAACTTGATTTTAGAATCCTGCAAAAAAATGTTTCTATGTTAATTGAGGTATTAGATGAACAACAGAAAATAGTTTGCAATAAACAGCCAAGCTGTATTCAGTGATTAACTTATGCTTAGAAAAGTAATCCACCCACAAATTAAGATATACTTCACAGGAACTTAACAAATACCTTAATTTTGCATTCTTTTTTTCAAAGTAATGCCAGTAAGAGGCGTGTTTTCTGCACCATAACATGTATTTGCTTTATTGTGACTTTCTTCCAACTACTTCTAGCAGTGGAAGCCTCGATCATAATATACCATAATCATAAACATATGCACCCAAGTTTAGTTCCTGCCCTATTTCTGGCTGCAAAGCAAACCTATACCACACAAGAGAGATCCCCTCTTCCAGTCCAGCATTAGACCAGGACCCACTGGCCACTGCAGTGTTGGCTCACTTACATGGAACTGCTTGACTGCTGGTCTGCGGCACTTGCTGGCAGCAATTTCCTCAACCTTCATGATCTGAATAGAGTGAGCACGGGCACGATGACGGGCTCCCATATCACGGTCTGGAATAGAAGAACTCATTAAAAATAAATTTTATGACATTTTCCGTTCAAGAATCTTACACCCTTTTGTTCAAGAAATGTTCATAGTGCTATCTACAACTTTTAAAATTTCTGATCAGCTGCAATTAAAATCACGGTTTCTATTATAATAAAGTGATGGCACAAATATCACAAAACCAACAAGCAGCAGCAAATTCTTCCTGTAAGTTCTAAGTAAGCTCTTTAACTGGAAGTGCCATCTTACTCTTCTTGTCCAATTTTGAGAAAGTACATACGGACACAGTTAATATACCTAGGACTGTTTAATCTCTTGCAAGAGAAAAAAAAGCCTTGTGATTCAAAATCAACACTGAAATATGATTACTGGAAAGACACATGAACTTCTAAACAATTTCCCTTCCAACAGGAAGGTGCAAGGTAGGAGCTGAGGATATCTTTACTTTTATTGAAACTGCCCAGCAATAGAACCATGAATTGATGTTCATCCCACATAATCAGGCTTTCAGAATAGGAGGAAGCACCTGTACTTGGGCTACCTGAAAATTCCTCTATACAGCAGTGCAAATCACTGGCTTCAAATCACATCCATAGTTAATTTCACAAGGTATATCTGTTGAAATACTGCTGTTTCCCATGAAGATCTAACACACCTATTAAAAACTTACCTGTCACAACTACTCTTGAACATAAAAGTATCAGTCATTGTATCATGAAAAATAAGGTTCTCAAATCTCTTAACCAATCCTTCAGTATGTTAATTAACAGGGATTAGCGTACGGTAATGTAGAACCTTAAATTTCACTTTCAACAGCACTTCAGCTTTTGAAAGGCGACAAGATACATTTAATATTTGCACACATGACAAGAATATCGTTATTAAGAACAATATTCTTTGGGTTTTTATGTGCATAACACCTTGAAAATAAATATCAACAGTATCAGCTATACAAATGGTCTGCCCCTCAAGTACTTCACAAAACAGACTGAAATCAGGACAACCATTACTTCTCCCTGAAATGAGGCAATGAGATCTTGGAGTAACGATAGGGTTTTTTTCCTGTGAGTTTTTTTTTTTCACTTGTTCTCCAAAGGACAGATGCTAGTACGTTCCACATGATCTCTGAAATATTCTCTTCACAAGACTTGCGAAGATATTTTCAATTATCTTAAAACAGCACAGTGCAGGAAATACATACAACACCTAAAAAGTAATTAAATTTTCAGTTTATATAGCAAAACTCATTACTAGCATTGTAGACAGACACACCAAAATGAAGTGGGAATATTTTCCAGTCGGAGCAACTGTATAAAGAGAGGTAACAAGTCAGATACCACACGTACAACAAATAAACATCTGTGGAATATCTGACAAGCCCCTCCTTTATTTTTCCAGTGTTTCAGTTATTTTACCATGGATTAAGTCAGCATGCTCTATGCCCAGTTTGAGATTTAATCTTCTACTTATATACTGATCCTACCATTTTATACCTCCAACAGTTACATATACTTACAGCACTGAGTGACAGCACCCGCAGTGGTCAAATCTCTGTACTCCCTGTACATGTTGTGGGTTCCACTACGAGAATCATAGCGCAACCAAATACCAAAATTTTTTACCCGCAGAGGGGACTTCTCATACACCTGGAATTACACAAGAACATGGAAGTGGTTTATGAAGTATCACCATTTTACAATTTTAATAATAAATATTTCAGAGCTCTAACAAAACCACTGTTTTAAGTCTTACTGTCAAAAACCAACTCTTAAGTCTCTTTCCCCTTATCAACATAGATGGATTTGTCTTGGTAATTCAGAGTGGAAAGCTTTAGTAATTCAAAGAAAAATACAAGATTTCATCTCTAAAGAGTGTTCTTAAAGAATCAAGATAGAGAAGTGTAAGCATACCAACATCCACTTTCCCAGGGTTATGAATATCCAGATGCCTCTTAAGAGGTATATGGCACAATAAACCAAGTCTAAGAACGAGAGAGCAACGTATGGCTCATAACTTTGAAGGAGTAAATAAGTTTCTATTTAGTTTACAGGACATATACCACTACTTTCAAAAACCAAACTTGTCACTCCTTTTCACAGCAACTGAAAGATGAATGGATTTCAACCTAACACCCAATCTGCGATTCCTATAAAATCGTTCCACATAAACCTACTAGAATTTCGTAAGAACCTCCCACGTTTTCAGGTTTTTAATCCTTCACCTGGCCACAGTACACAATCTCTCCAGAAGACTTCTTCATCTTCTTCAGCTGAGAAACAAAGTACCAGAACCGGGACTTAGCGACGACATGGTTCGGAGCGAAGATCCGCATGCGGTACAGAGGAGGCGTCGTGCATTTCGGCGTGGGCAGGCAGCGCCCGACCACCTTGTACTCCCGCAGCTGGAGGGACACGAAACACAGGCGGCCCGCAGAGTGAGTGAGCCGCGGAGCCACCGCCACGCCCGCCCCGCGCCGAACCCGCGGCGCCGGAAACGAACAGCGCGATGAGAGGAGCTCAATCCAGAAACAGAGCGAGCCCCTTGCGCTGGGCGGGTCGATCTCCCCTACGGATCTCCCGGCCGTGCCGCCCGCCGATCTGGGCCCGCACCTGGCGGGAGCAGCGGGGCCGCCATGTTGGCCGCTCGCCGCCTCACGGGCCAGGCGGCGCCGTTCGGGCACGCACGGGCCGCTCTCGAGCGCTACAACCCGCCATCGCCGCCCTCCTGACGGCTACGTCGGCCCCACTCCCGGCCCCGGCTGCGCCCGTCGAGCCCCGGCCCATACTCACGGTGCCCGACGCCTTCATGGCGCTCCTCCGCCGCGGCCCGCAGGAAAGGAAAGGGACGGCCGCGTGCGCCGCCGCCTCACGTCAGTCACCCGGCCCCGCCCCCGGCGGCCCGTGCGGTGATTGGCTGCGCGCAGCGCGCGATTGGAGGACGCTGCTGTCAATCTCGGCGCGCGGCCCTGGGTTCCGGGCTGGCGGCGCCGCGTGGCCCGGCCCGGCCGGCGCCCGTCCTGCCCCATGCCCCGCAGGCAGCCCGGCCCCGGCCCCGGCCCCCTGTTCTAATCACCGAGGCCGCGGGCCTGCATGGTCCTGATAGGAGACCTGGCTGTGCGTGACTCCGTCTCCCGCCGGCTCTGCTGGCGTTGGCGCGGAGGACGTGGCAGGGAGGCTCCAGGCGGAGGCACCGCACTCCCCTCGGGGCGGTAGCCAGGAGCGGAGGGCTCTCGGGGGAACCTCTCTCGCCCGTCGTCCCCTGGGAGAGCGAGATCACCGGTTACCGTGAGGCTGCTCCTGCGGATCGCCCCCACGCACTCAGTTCCATGGGATCCCTCTGTTTTGTGGCTGGTCCCGCCGGGCGATCGCTCCCCGGGGCGCCGTGAGCGAGCAGCGGGCAGCGGCTCTCCTGGCAGGACAAGCAAGCGTCTCTCGAGCTTTGCGCGCCTCGCGCCATTGAGAGCTGCGCTGCCATAGCCATGGAACAGGAGTGGGTTTTGCCTTGAACGATAGTGTAACTGCAGCGCGGCTGGGACGGGTTTGTAATGCAGTTGTTCGCGTTTAGGTCGGTTTTAAGTCTGGCCCGACGGCCACGCGGGCGTGTGATGACGCCAATCCCTGTACACGGCGCTGCGTTGCAGAGCCCCGTGCGCAGGAGCCCGGTGCCACATGTGCAGACACCGCTAGATCGCTTCTCACGGACAAGCCCACACCAGCCCGAGCCCTGCCCTGTGCGCGTCCCCAAGCAGGTCGCTCTGGCCGCTACTACGGAGCTCGCGCCAGTGGCCCAGCCCCGCCCCGCCGCCGACACAGCACGATTTCCAGATGCTGGAGGCAGTTCGAGGGCGGGCTAGAACCGCCTTAGTTTATTCCCCCGGTGTGGTCGGTTTTACGGCGGTACCGAGGTGGGGAGCAGGACTACGGCTCCCAGGTCGCCCCGCGGCCGGGGCATATCCCGGCGTCCCCCGCAGCCGGCCGGCTTGGTGGAGAGGGGCGGTTCTGTTTCTCCTCCTCCTCCCGCCGCCAGCCGAGGCGGCGCGGCCCGGCCCGGCCCGCTCCGCTCCGCTCCCTGTGCTCGGGGCGGCTGAGGAGCCGTGGGGGTGGGCGGGAGCACTGACGGCGGCGATGGAGCACTGACCGGGAAGGTACCGGCGGGGGGCGCGGGCAGGACGCGACACGCGGCGCGGGTGACTCAGCCCCGCGGGGGAAGGGGCAGTGTGGGCTGAGCTGGCGGCGTCCGCGGGCTCCCGCGAGCCCCCCGGTCGGTTTCCTCAGCCCGAGGCCGCATCCTCAGCAGCCGAGAGGCTGCGGCGAAGTCGGGGAGGCACCTCCATGTCCGCCTGGCCCCGCTGCTGGGGGACAAGCCGGGGCCGCAGCCGGCCGGGCCCCGCCGGTCCCGCCCTGCGGGTGCCACGAAAAATATCTGTTTTTCTCTGTAATACACGCTGCAGTCTGCGTTGTGGTTCTGTTCGCGGGAGCTGCCGCCTTGCTGGCTGTCCATCCGCTGTGGTTCCGGTGGGGGAAGGAAGAAGTCGTAGGACGGCGGCGTGAGGGGAGGGAGGGACCTCCCCGCACCTCCATATTACGCTGGTCCCGGCGTGGTCGGAGCGGTGGGTCCCCGCCGCGGGTGGGAGAGCTGGGTCACTTCCAGCGGCCCGGGGCGGCGCTGGAGAGGTTTAAGGACAACCCCGTGGCTGCGCCGCCGAGCTGGACACGGGGGGCTGTGAATTCCCGAGGCCCGCCCCGGCTGCGCTGCGGAGCGGTGTTGGCGTTTCCCAGCCACAGAGACCGGGCTCTGACCGAGCCTGGGGCCGGGGCAAGGAGGCCTTATTCCTTACGGGGAATTCCTGTCAGTAAAATTGTGCCTAATGTTACTTCCAGAAAGCAAAACTTTTTTAGTCCAGTTGAAAAGTTGACGAAGTAGCAGTAGTTACACAGCTGTTAGCTTTAACCGCGTGTTAGGTCAGTGTAAAGGGTCTAAAGCCCAGAGGCTGTAAATGTGCCCAAGGTCTGCAGCAAGCAAAACCGCAAAAAAGATTGTAAAAGATGAACTTTAATGTCTGTGTTTTATTAGAGAGACAACTTGAGGAAATTCAAATGAGGCATGCCACTGGCTCCCCCTGTGCTATCACATCTTGTAAATACTTAAAATGACTGCTGCACATGAAGCTTTAATTGCTGATTGTTGCCATGGTTAGCATCTGTAGTTAAAATGCTCTGAATGCTTTCATTATTGGGGTATATCTGGATCGAAGGTATACACTTATAGCATATTTTTCTTGTTAATTGGGCAGTCTTCCGCACTTAAAGTGGGTTGACTTTTTTTTTTCCTTCTCCTTTGCACAGTGAAAACAGTCTTTACTATCAAATGCATTTTTAAGTATTTAGTAGGGGAAAGGGAGTACACTATTCTGATGAGAAATACCTGTATGATTTCACTGGTAAGGAACTGCATCTTCCTAATTACTGTAAGATGAATTTGCCACCCGACATGATGTACTGCTTATCAAAAAAATAATCTCTAAGTAAATAAGACAATACTTTCTGCACAGCTGCGTATTAACTATTAATGTTATCAATTGTTTTTGTAAATAAAACTTGGTTTAATGGCATACTTGATGTTATAAGTGCATTTTGCAATGGATTTTGCGAATTATTAGTACTAATAAAATCACAGTTCAGTTTTGCTTTTGAAGTGTAACTGGCTGGTTAAATATATTTGTGGTAGGAAAGCTACCTGCTTAAGTAAAACCATGAGGCATGAAAAGCTATTTTATTAGCTTTCCCAAGAGGCTCATTCAAATATTTTATCTCATTAATTGTCTTTTAGAGTTGGCTAGTCAAGATGAATCTGAGAAAAGGCTATATGATAGAAGTTGAAATTCTAAATACGCTCATGAGGCATTTAGAAAATTAATAGAACTGGTTGGCATTGCTGTTAACAAGTAAAGAGAATGTGTTTGAGTCACATTATTTTTAATAGCAAAATTTGTCACCCAGGTGTAAATCATCTGCCCGAAAGATAGTAATGTACTGATATCAGCAGGCAAACATGAAAAAAAATGCTTCTGTATATTAAATAGTTGTGTAACTCTGGACCAGACCCTAATCAAAAAACGCTATTAAAAAATTCATTTTCCCTGGAGCATTTTATCTTTTTTTAATCTGGCTCTTCTGGATGTTGATTATGGGGAAAACAGATTGGGGGCTGGGGATGCAGAGGGAAGACTCAGCACAGCAAGTTTAATCCCTAAAGATTCTGCCCCTGAGGGGGATCACTGTGACTAAGGCAGTCTGTGAGGCTTCTTTTGACATGGAGTCATCGCTTTGTTCCAGACTTTCTGGTTTCTATACTGCCGAAACCTGCAGATTTTTTTTGTATGAACTCAATTTTACTTATTAAATTGCTTTTCATTATGCACTTTGGCATAATGTATTCTGTCTTGACTTTTATATAGAAGTCTGTCACCACATTAAATTCTGGGCTCTCCTTTTCAGTTCTGCTTGCTGTTGCTTGTCACTGTGCCACCTTTCTTCCCGTGGGGGAGGGTGAACAGTAGAGCCTGCAGGAGACGCAATACTAAGAAATTCGAAGTTCTACCCATGGGTATGTAGGCAGCTTCAAACCACAGCTCCTTTGTATTTCATCTCTTCCTCTTGTCTCCTCCTTTCCTCTACCTCCTACATACTTACATAACAAGGCCTGATTTCAGGCCTAATTAACTATGTTACCATTGCAGGGGAAGGCGGGGCAGAGATCTGAAGGATAGATGGATTTTTGTCCCCTCTTGTTTAACAGCATCCTAGTATTTGACAGAGAAGTTTTAATTTTTTTTTAATTCTCTGTGTTTTACTAGAGCATTGCAGAACACCCTATAGAGGCAAGCCATCTTTACAACAATTGTCTAGCTCACTTGTTAATTTTATACTGAATTTTCTAAATAAAAATAATTGCTGGTAAATCAGCACCCATCAGTAGGAACAGAAAGTTTTTGTTAACAACTCAGTATGGTGTATTTTGTGGTTAATTTCTAAGAGACTTTTATGTGCTTGCTTTAGAAGAAAGACCTCCTAATGACTTTGCCCCCACCATGGGAAATACTTCATAAGTGGGTTTATGAAGCATCTTAACTATATTGGAGTTGAGTAGAGATTTTTTTTTTTGCGGTTTTGTGGTGAGGGAAAAAACCAGTGGTCTTTCATTTAAGGAGTGGATTTATGCATATGTCATATCTTGCTGAAACTTCTGCATGCTTGAAATTTAAGCCTTTCAGTTGAATACTATACATAATGCCATCTTTCTGTTAATTAAGTTCTCTTTTCAAGAGAACTGAAATATAGGAAGACCTTAAAATTTCCTTATTCAGTACAAAATATAGTACTGTGAAAAGCTGATTAAAGGACTTAGAATTCCGATATCTGTATTGGAAGTATGTGCATTCATGTTTAGTTGGAGTACATTGTTTCAGGTTTGTGGGCCAAGTTGTGTCATTGTTGCTGTGCTGGTTTTAGTTTTTCTAGTTCTGCTGAGCAAATAAAATTTCTCCTTCTTTATTTGCAGATGATCGTATTTTCCCCTCTAGAAGAAGTGGACAAAGCAGTTAGGAACAGGAAACAACAAATATAACAGTAGAGATGGATGAACAAGCCCTTTTAGGGCTAAACCCAAATGCTGATGCAGACTTCAGACAAAGAGTATGTAATTAATTTCCTCTTCTCTCTGATAACTGGAGGTGGTATTGCAATGCAAAAATCTCGTGTTTTCACAGGCTGAGGGGGTTCGGTGGGTTTGTTTTGTTAGCCAGTGCATAGGGTTTGTGGTGGCAAGTACAAAACAAAGTCATGTTGCAAGCATGTAAGCTGAGGACTCTATTATCAGTTCTGTTACACTTCTTTTTCTGGACTCTGACTTTAAGCTTTTTCAATTCTTTGTACCTGTTGCTCAACTCCTTTCATAGGTTCTCATGGAATGAAAATCAGCCACAGAAAACAATTTGCTTCAAATTGGCCTGTTGATTCTTAGATATTTTTAAACTATAATTTTAATGAATAAGCTAGCTTTAGTGTCTTTTTAATTAAGTGTGTGGGTTTAATTGTAGTGAAGCTTGTGTTACTGTAAAGTAGGTTAAGAAAGTAATCATGGTATGTGGGTAACGTACTGCCTAAGAGATGCTCTTATGAAAAGACATTATTATTTATATAACTCTTTATTGAGTAATTGTCTCTGCTTACTGATTACCATGTTGATTTAACTGTCTGCAAGGTAACTTCTAGTAAAATCTTTCAGGAATGCGGATGTTAATAGCATGGTTTTGTGTTCGTAAAAGAAATCCTGGAATGTTTAAAGCAGTTACAAATGTGGTTTGATTTGCTACACAGCCTGTTAAATATGTTGGTTCTGGGTATTTGTCCTTTTTAGGAGGATATAGCTAATCTTTAGTGATCTGTTAGTAGAATGTCACTAAAACTGGAAGCTTTTAGATTTATTGACCTTTTAACTATGCAGTCTGCTCAGTTTTTAAATACTCATAGCAGAAGAGGACCTACGTTTTCCACTATCATGTAAGATGTAACTTAAGGGAAGTATCAAACCATTTCTAGTAAAACAATATATTAAGTATAAAAAAAATCACTACTACTAACTACAGGAAATGAATTCTTATTTTAAAACTTACTTCTGAATAATTACTTTGGGAGATGACTTTGGTGAATGGAAACCTTTATGAACTAATGCAAAAAGCAGCCCTAAAAATATCCAACAGCCAAACCTCTGCCTTGAAATACAGGCATTCATAGAATTGAAATAATGTTATTAATCTAATCTCTGCTTCAAAACTTGCTTTACTGTTCTGTATTACAGGCCTCACTGAGTCTTAAAGCAATTAAATCAGATTAACTGTTTAGAAGTCCTGATAAGTAACTTGATTATCTAAAGTTTGGTAGAGGTTTTCTCAATATCTATAGAAGATTCATAAACTGATGATTGTCCAGGTGGTCAGTGTTCGAATGTTTTTTGAGCTTGGGGCATTGAATACAAGCAAAGTGATGCAACAAGAATAGTGAGTTGTTTTCAGTGAAAGATCTAAATCACCACCTCTTTAGAATTTGTGGAAGGAATTTTAACTTGGATGTGAACTTCCACGTAAATGGAAAGGCCCTGAGTCAACTATATCTCTGGAGGTTCCATCTAACCTCAACGCTTCTGATTCTATGACTTCTGTATTCAAGTAAAAAAAAACCCTTTGTATTGAATATGAAGTGGAAATGGGTACCTATGATATTAGCATCTGGAGAAAACCCACTCAGTGTTAAGGTGATTAGAGAGCCACTGGAATGTATCCAAATAGTGCTGTTTTTTTGAAGAAGAGCCGTTTAAATATGAGGATGCATGAATGAGATGTATTGCTATGTGCTTTGTTCTTTTTAAAGTGGAACTTACCTCGATTTTTGCAGGCACTAGCCTATTTTGAGCAGCTCAAGATATCTCAGGATGCTTGGCAAGTCTGTGCAGAAGCGTTAGCTCAGAGTATATACAGGTAATGTAACTAATAATTTCTTATTTTCATTAGTAATATGTCTGGGTCTGATTCAGCTGTGCAGCATAATAGGCAAACTAAATTGTTGAGAGTTAATATGGTCTTCGTACTATTTTTAGTATCACAGTTGATCTGTGGCTTCTGTATAATGCCTTTCAAGGAAGAACAATGTGTAAATTAAACTCCGTGATAATTTAGTAGCCTCAAGACTGCTGGTGTTTGAAATCCAGGGGAAAAGAAGAGCTGAAAATTGCCCACTGTGAGATTACAGACTTTATATGCAGGAATCTCATAAGTAGTTCCTTGCCCCTGTTCTGTGGAGTAGGCCATCCCATTTTTTAAGATGCAAAGAGTGTGTAATCACCACAATTTTTGCACATAGTTGTGTATTTACATCTAAAATACTAAGCTGTCACTGTTTTACAGAACAATTCAGTTTGGAAGGAAATTGAGGGGTGCATCTCTCCTGAATAACAGCAGTAGTTTATAGCGAATGTTTTTTTGGTAAATGATTTATGAAAACTACTGACTGCAGCAGAATGTGTAGCAATTAAAACCACGTAAGATGAGAAATTATAATCTTTACAAAGTACATTATGATTGTTGCAAGTTTTAGATAATAAGATGAAAAAGTGGTGTGGATGATAGAGCAGGTGGAATGTCTATTCTTAATCTATACTTCAGTTTGTCTTTGCCTTTGATTTTTAAGATGCAGTGGACAACTTGCGCTTAGTGTAGTAGTGGGCCTCGAACATACTACTGAAGCCTGGCAGATTTTTGTAAGGGCAGGATACAGTAGGTATTGTAGTTCTTGTTTTTTCAGTACTGAAATCAAACCATAACAAATAGGTGGCTATAGAAAAAAAGACTAGTATCAAACATAAATATTAGTTTAACAGTTGCTCATTTCTACCAGATTAACTGCTCAAGTATTTGACTTTGAAGTAACAGTAGCAGCAAGTTTGTTTTTATCTTGTACCAAAGGGGCAATCTGATTGTAATATTTGAGGAATTTTTTTCTTCACAGAAATGTGTAGCATGTTGCTTCCAGTAACAGAATTTTCTTTTCTAGTGACGATCATATCAAGTTCTTCTGCTTTCAAGTTCTGGAACATCAAGTTAAGTTCAAGTGAGTAATTTTTCTTGATGCCACCCATATACATCCATTTAATTTTCCCTTATTATTCTGTTTGCAAATAAACTTACTGTGGTATCTGTTGCCTAGTTGTGGTTGATGAGGTGTCTGTAGTCTGGTCCAGAGAGCTGTCTTCTACTTTACCTTTTCCTTGGAGAGGTTTTGAGCAGCATGCTCTGCTCTCAGGTAGTCTTAACACCTGTTTATGGCCCAGCACAGACCT